>CM068301.1:62485242-62696662 GCA_034768395.1 Linum lewisii
TACTAAATTTTCACTAAAAGAGAGAAAGCCAATCACCTGAACAGGAAGAGAAACACCCACAAACTTGAACTGAAGGAAGAAGAAAAGAAGAAGAGAACAAAAAGGAAGAAGCTTTTTGAGTGGGTAATTCCCAGCACCTTTCCTGTAAACCTTGAAAAGGTGATTTTGGAAGAAGGGTATTTGGCAGTGGTGTGTGTTTTTCTGAATCTGAGATCAGTTTGGGGAGGTGATGGTGGGTTTTTCTTTCTGCTGCCTTTCACTGATTTTTTTTGCCTTTTTTCATCAGTTTTTTTAGATTGGGGATTAGAATATACACAAAATTTTATAATATTATATTTAAAAAAATTGTTATTTTATTAAATTTGGAGAAACATTTATATAAGGGCAAAATAATGGGAAGGAGATTTGCTTGTCTGTTGAGCTTTCGTGTGTTGTCTTTTGGCTGCTTGTGTTGTGTTGTGTGGTGTTATTTAATTAGCCACTTTGGTTTGGTTGTTTTGTTTTGATATGGTTTTTGGTGTACACCGACATGGCTCCTTCATTTCCTCTTTGCTTCATCCTTTTTTGCATGGACATTGGTAATGATGTTTGAGTAGATTGTGAAGATCTTGATGAACTTGTTCATACCATTGTGATTGATGGTTTGAGGTATTGTGTTTTGAGTGTGATCTTTTATAACATATGTGTATCATGATGAATGTGTTGATGAGTATCGAGAAAGTTAGAAGAAGAACTTAGTTCGTCAAATGAAGTTGTCAACACTTTCACTTCCCCACTGTGAATCACACGCATGCACACATTCTGCCTACCATCTTCGCACATCATTGTTGCTTCACTCTCGTGTACCGGTGGGCAACCACCAATTCACATCTTGTATGCTACAGGTTGGCCTCTGCATCACTGAGTACCACTTGCAATCGAATTTGACCCACTTTCTCACATTGGCCACATCACAATTTCATTTTAGCGTTCCCATCTTTGCACAGTGCCACTAAGAGCATCTCCAATGACCCTAAATTTTAAAGCTTTATGGTAAAACCTCAATTTGATTGGTTGATATTAAAAAAAATTGAATTAAATAAATACAAAAGAAGAAATTATAGAAGAGAAAATGATTTTGATTGTTCATTTTATAAAGCTTACTTACTCCCCCTGCTTCAATTGTGGTCTCACTTTTAACTTGGCATCTCGTGATATTCTTCATTCTGGTGGATATGCACTGCCATAATTTCCTCCAACTTCTCGCGATATGCAAATTAGTTAGAACGATCAATCTCTTAATGACTAGATGGTACACTAAACTAGTAGTGTATTCTCCTCGTTTCTCAATCTGACATATCCTCTTATGGGTTTGGTGCGGTATCAGTCGAGAAAGAGAAGGTGTTTTGCTCCGGGTATCACGGGTTTAGCGTGGAGAACGGTGAACAATGAGCAAGTGGGCAAGAATTTTTTTTTTCGTTAAGGGGTTGTTTGCTTGGAATGGGAAGGCCAGTCGCCTGACCGTCAATGTTTCATTGATGTTTCGCTTGTTGAGTCAAGAGAAGAGTACTCTCTTTTATCTACTGTTAAATAATTACCCTGGGTTTCATACAAAGCTCGTGACGTTTAAACACATAAATCTTAATCACCACTTTTAGATATATGAAGCCATAACAACTCACCATCTATACCACATCTTATCTATGTATGCACGAGTCTCCCACACTCCCCTCCAAACACAACTCGAATTGTTTCCAAATCAAAGAGATGAAAAATACCCTTGTAATTAATATTTTTCTTTGAAAATTCTCACTATTCATGACTCTTACTAACTCAAAAGTAAATAATAATTAATTTTTAACTAATAGTAAAATCACAATGACCTATAATGATTATAATATTGATTAATTGTAATTCAATTTTCAACCACTCACTATTCATTAAATTCTAAACATATTGAACTTATTTATTACACTCCAAACAAGTCAGAGTTTTTTTTACGTCTCGCTAATCTCTCTAGTATTTTTGATCTAAAATGTATATAAATGCTTAAAGTCAAACCATACAGTTTAAATATAGGGTAGTTTGGCTGATTGGAATTGGGTTTCAATTCCTGTGCCACTGACAATTGTAATGTAATTATTTGGGCCAATGTCTAATGGGCCAAGAATTGGAACCGTTCCGTGAATTTTGAGGCCCTGTTCAAAATTTACTATGTGCCCCTATCACAAATGATAATTTCAACTCGATTGGTATGAGTTAATCTAACTTGACTTGTTTGGGGCGGATATACCTATTGATTGGGACAAAAAATAATACCCATTCATGATGGTATACGCATCCAACCATGTACTCGTAAAAAATTACCCTTTTGGGACCCGACCTTCCATGAAGTGGACTTTGGGTATTTAGGTACCCACCTTTTACCTAGACTCGTTGTCATTCCTAGACTATATGAAATTTATTAACAGTTAAAAAAATATGAAAAGTAAAATAATATGAAGTGTAACTTAATATCATAAGTATTTATATATTTAATAATAAATTTAAAGAAAACCAAATAATAATAAAAATAGAAGGACCGGTTTTAAAAAATTTAGTTTGATTTTGTCAAAGATAAAGATTGAACCATTGACCACCTAGAGCCAAACAATGAGTTTTAAACTATTTAAACCGTCATCATTACATTTATGTTTATCTCTCGGAAGCGATTATTTATAATATGTTTAGTATTTCTAGTTAACCCGAAAAATTTTGAGGCCCTGTGCGATATAGGACTTACCAACACACCCTCAAACCCGGTCTAATTTCCGACCCAATTCCATCAACCAAACTATCCCGTATATATTATTGTCAACATTTTTCTTGTGATAAAACACGAATAATTATCAACATACTATTCAATTGTGAACATAAAGTTTGAATCATCTAATATCAAAATTATAATGAGGTTTACCTAACAATAACATCAACGTCGTCTCCTTTAATCATTAAAATAGTATACTCTGTCAATGTTGATATCCCACGGGTGGAATCTATTTTTTAAAACTCTCTCTGGGTTTGCGACAAATGCTACCACCTAATTATGATCAAATTATAAATATTAATTATGATTAACATAACTAAAATACTATTTATATAGCTTATAATATCTTTAAATTGGTTCCACTAATTAGTTTTAGATATATTATTCTGCAGGCCAGCCATGGAGCTTAATTCATTGACGGCTGGCCTTTGTTTTTATATTTAAAATCGGGTCGGGTTTATGACTATTTTCATGATAATATCAGAATAATTATAGTGTTTATGAGAAATTTGTTAAATATTAATGATTTTATCATCACATATATAATTTTGCATTATTGTCTGGTTGTTTTTTGTTTTATGGTGAATTCACTAGGCTCTAAAATAAGAAAATGAATTATGTTCAATACAGTTAAGTAGCTAGTTTTTCAGTTTCTCTGCCAATAAACATGTTCAATTTTGACAATTTAAAAACTGTGTAAGAAGTATAGAAAAGTACTTCTCCTGAGCCAAGTGGTAAAAACTAAGAACTTAACGTATTCCTTGAACCACCCGGGTTCAAATCTCATAGATAGCAAAATAATAGAGAGTAATATATGTAAATAGTGGAAGAGTCCAATAAAGGTAAATGCTCTGGTAGTAGTAAATTCTTTTTAAAAAGCATATATATATGCCTTTAAAAAAAATATACCAGCAACAAAAATAAGTGTCTCTAAAAGGTGGCTAAGATGACAGATAATGTGTTTGTTTAAAGATGCAATTGCCAACAATTATATCTGCCACTAATTCTTCAATTTAGTGGTAGATAATATGTGTCACCGTATTTGCATCTAAAGACTTTTAGCCGCAGCAGCGTTAGTGGCACTTAACTATCTGCCTCTAAAACTCTATAGAGGAAAAAAAAATGTTTTTTAGAGGCAAATAATGTGTGCCTCCGTACCAGGTTTTGTTGTAGTGATTCACTTCTATTTCATTGATCGTTACGTGCTTCGTTGTAGCACGTAACATACATGTTATATATGCAAAATATAACATATTATATAACATTTTCTCAAGAGTCTCGTGATATTGTCGATGTCTAAGGGACTATTGTTAACAGGTTAGGGTTGAAGGACAAACTGATTTTTGTTGCCTTTGTGTGGTATATAATCCGATCCATGTTTGTTGATGAGATATGCATATGTTATGTGTAGGTTTTTTATGACCTCTTGTTCCCACTCAATGAATGTAAAAATTGCTTATTCCTCTTGAGATGAAATGTTATAATCAACATGTTTATAACTTGGAAAAGAAGGTAAGGATTATCTAATTTTATTATGCATTTTTTTTGCCCTTTTTAGCTTCCCTAAAAGCATTCACATCAATGCAACTTTACCAATTGCAAAGTGAAGAGCAATACGAGATGAAGAGAACAATATCGTCTTCTTGAGCATAAATCGTAAGTATAGGGTACTGCTTGTTTACTGTGACTATCGTTTTGTTGAGCATAGTCTGCTCACGTTGGTCAACACCATTTGTCTCATCTAACCACAACCAAAACAAAGTTGAATATATTAAGTAATATAGAAAAAATGATGCACCCTCAATGAGTTATTAAGATAATCATAAAAATATTATATATAACATAATATATTTTTTTACACATAAGACATATTACATGTCTTCAAGTAATATGATTTCAGCAAATTACGTACGTACTAGCTATATAATATATATGGCACAAAATCGCAACAATAAGCAAGTATGAAGACACGATGAAGAGAAGTGACGACTAAAGCTACTAATTAAAGTAATAAATATATACAAGTTAAATGTTATATATAACATACCGAATGTTTATATACCGTGACATAACATATCTAGTCGTGGTGTTTACCTTCGACCTCAGCTTTGCGATAGCATACGGGGTCGGAGTGATAGCCGAGGTTGCTTTTATGTACAAAGTACATTCATGTTTAGAGGATGTGACCAAGAAGCGCAATGTTAGAGTGATTTCTTCACTCACATTGATCGCCATATTCGGGATGATCTCTATCTCTTGCCTCGCTTCAAGAACGAGGCCCGAGTTGATTTCGTGGAGTATTGGGGGATTGCCGGCTCCATACTCCAGCTTTGCTTCGTTCTACCCGATGTGGTAAGAAACAAAAAACACATAGTTGAGTTTTTTTTTTATAAAAAAAACCCCATTCCAACTACCTAACAATCAAAATTTTATGTGATTCAGAGGGCAATATGGTCTGCGGACGTTACATCAAAATTATCATGGTGGGCTAATATTTGCGGATTAGTCGGAAACATTATGTCATTAGCATTGGATGCAATCCTCGGCGAGAAGTTGTACACGGTTAGTATTGAATTTAAATTAATAAAATAATGTGCTAGCTTTTATCAACTAAATATTTAACATGAATTTTCAGGTACGCAATTCCGTGTCTGTTATCATGTACGGGACCATCCTTACGGTGAAGATAAACACCATTGGCGTCCGCGAGAGCAAGATGCTGATGAGGATGAGGATTTCCAGTCGGCCCCTAGATGACTTCTCAGATACTTCATCGAATTTCCATTCGGCTATTGGCTCACCAGTATGATTAAACCAGTCCAATGCACCTCTCTTGTAACTCCAGATGCAAACCCCTTTTTCTAAGTATAGGGTACTTTCTTGTTTACTGTGACTATTGGTTTTGTTGAGCATAGTCTGCTCACGTTGGTCAACACCATTTGTCTCATCTAACCACAACGAAAACAAAGTTGAATATATTAAGTAATATAGAAAAAATGATGCACCCTCAATGAGTTATTAAGATAATCATGAGAATATTATATATAACATAATATATTTTTTTACACATAAGACATATTACATGTCTTCAAGTAAATATGATTTCACAAAATTACGTACGTACTAGCTAAATAATATAATGGCACAAAATCGCAACAATAAGCAAGTATGAAGACACTATGAAGTACGACTAAAGCTACTAATTAAAGTAATAAATATATACAAGTAAAATGTTATATATAACATACCGAATGTTATATACCGTGACATAACATTATCTAGTCGTGGTGTTTACCTTCGACCTCAGCTCTGCGATAGCATACGGGGTCGAAGTGATAGCCGAGGTTGCTTTTATGTACAGAGTACATTCATGTTTAGAGGATGTGACCAAGAAGCGCAATGTTAGAGTGATTTCTTCACTCACATTGATCGCCATATTTGGGATGATCTCTATCTCTTGCACTCGCTTCAAGAACGAGGCCCGAGTTGATTTCGTGGAGTATTGGGGGATTGCTGGCTCCATACTCCAGCTTTGCTTCGTTCTACCCGACGTGGTAAGAAACAAAAAACACATAGTTGAGTTTTTTTTTTATAAAAAACCCCATTCCAACTACCTAACAATCAAAATTTTATGTGATTCAGAGGGCAATATGGTTTGCGGACGTTACATCAAAATTATCATGGTGGGCTAATATTTGCGGATTAGTCGGAAACATAATGTCATTAGCATTGGATGCAATCCTCGGCGAGAAGTTGTACACGGTTAGTATTGAATTTAAATTAATAAAATAATGTGCTAGCTTTTATCTAACTAAATATTTAACATGAATTTTCAGGTACGCAATTCCGTGTTTGTTATCATGTACGGGACCATCCTTACGGTGAAGATAATACACCATTGGCGTCCGCGAGAGCAGGATGAGGATGAGGATTTCCAGTCGGCCGTAGATGGCTTCTCAGATACTTCATCGGATTTCCATTCGGCTATTGGCTCACCAGTATGATTAACCAGTCCAATGCACCTCTCTTGTAACTCCAGATGTAGAACAATCGAGACAACTCTTAGTTTAGTTTCTTATTTAATTGAAGAATTGGAAAGTTCACACCTATTAATCTAAAAATTCCATTACGCATAATGTTAGGTGCGATTCTTACTGTTTCACCAACATCCCTTTGGTATCTAAATTGACAATGTAAAATGACAAATGTTTGATGTAGATACGTGATATAGTCTGCAAAGGAGCACAAAGAAACATCACAAGGTTTATATATACACACACACGTCACTTTCATAGGATAATGACAAGTACATCTTCTGCATTGAGCAAGTATGTCTTGGTAACATAATATATTTTGTACATGTAACATTTTTAAAGTTCCAATTAAACTCTGGTTGGTGATTTGACTTGAATTCATTGTCTTGGTAACCTATTAAAATGACAAATTCTAGTTGATAAATCATCTATATTCACACATAATAACTTAATATTGTAATTTTATTATAAGTAACACATAGTATCACATGCGTAGTAAAACATATATTATGTTATATATAATTATATTTACGTAATGTGATATTGAAAATTGAATGTAGATGCACATATGGATTCACACATAACAAATATTATGTTGTTATGTATGAAAGATATATTGTGTGTTTTATAAAGTGAGGAATGCAATTAACATATAAATTAGTTTATTTAAATTTATAAATCCTAATCTCTTAATCTCTCAAATTGAAGCAAATATTGGGATATTTTTTTGTTGGAAAACAACTCTTTTGTTCTCATTTAAAAACACTAATCATGATAACATACTATATACATAGCTCATCAACAAACATGGATCAAATTATATACATGCGATGATTTACAAAGCCAACAAAAATCAGTATGTCCTTCAAAAATCAATATACATACAGTTTACATGTACAAGATATAATATGTTTATATATTTTCACGTTTGATATCATCACATATGTATATAATAAATGTTTATATAAAAAAATATATATTATGTTATATATATCAGATGTTATTTTCTATTCAATTAACTATAATTTTGATATGATGATCCTTTTTATGTAATTGTAATATGATGATGATCTTATGCAATCACTAAAAAATGATTGCTAAAGGCAATTAATTGTTCTTTTGAGAGGTATTTAATTGCTAATTAATAAACATGTCTTACTGCATACTTGTTTAGCATCATCCCTGAGAGGTATTTAACCTTTCTGACATTTCCGAAAACGATCATGACTGGGAATAATTTTTTTGAACGACGTGTACCAAAATGGTATCTCGTCCAAACGTTAAGTACCATGTAAGTTAACTACTTGATGGCCTTCTATTGCTTTTTTGAAATTTGTGTTTGCACATTGCGCTGATATCTATTTGACGTGCAAATGTTCATATTTCTGAGACCTAATCAATGAAAGGTTTAATATCAGTCAACTTAGTTTGTGTTTGGGTGAAGTAACGATGAATATAAACAAAACTACTTAGAATCTCACCTGTAACTATCTCGACATCTAACAATCCCCAATTCGACAAATACAACAACCCACTATGTAACGTACCAAACTCTTAGATATCTCTTAAACTAAAATGTGATAAACTTTATAATTTTTAAGTAAATACTTAGAATCTCACCTGTAACTATCTCGCCATCTAGCCCGATAGCTAGGTACAGGAAAAAAAAAAACAAAGCTGCACGAACTGTGTTTCTTCGGGGGGTCGTTTGGTATAGGGGAAATCCAACTGTGTTTCTTGGAAACTCTGTATTCTGAGATATCCTTGTTTGTTTACTGTCTAATGGAGCTGGAGTTTTTATTTCAAATACCCAGAGTTTCTTATTGTCTCCAGAATGTGTATTCTGACAATTTCTACTTTTATCAGAAATTCTGACTTCCCCCAAATAGAATAATGAGACCCACTGTCTTTCCCTCCTATTTTCTTTACCAAATATACATACCAAACAATGTAATTTAACATCCTCCAACTTTTAACAAACACTTTTCCACCATTCCCCTATTTTCATATTTCCTAATTCTCAATCCCCTATACCAAACGACCCTAGTCCATTTACCTCCTTATAAACCAATCTCAGCCGTCCATCTCACAACCCACATAACCATCTCCAGATCTTTTAATTTCTTTCCTATTTTATCGCCACTCGCTAGATCTTTTCCCATTCGTCATTTCCCGACACGTCAACGCCGAAACAAAACTCTGCCACCATTCCCTCCACCACTCTCATTCCACCTTCGTGTTCCTCACGCTCCGCATTCAAACATCCGCGTGACTTCTAATCGCGCCTGAAAGGTCATCTCTATTTCCCAGCTTCCCAATACAAGCAAAACTGCCTGAGAAAAAGTTCAGTGGTGAAATCGTAATTGTTTCCTCTTTTAGACCTCATTATCTTGCTAACTGACTAAAACGACGACAGATCGTTCTTTCTTTGAACTTAGCAGGAAAGCAACGAGCAATCCGGAGAAAAAGAGGAGCAAAGCAAACTCGGAAGAAAAGTGAGCACAATTTTCCCGTCTAGCAAGCAAGCAGAAGGTACGCTTCGGAACCCTAGAATTCAGTGTCCTTAGTTTTGATTTGGTGGTTTCTTTAGGTTTCTTGGATTTGTTTATTGGATCAGGAGGTTTGAATTTGAATGCGTTATATAATTAGGTTGAGCGAAGTTATCGTGCCTTGGTACTGTGAGTAGGGAGGAAGTGTTTTGCTGGTTTTCGTGTATGAGACTGGCGGGAGTAGAATGGGGAAGGGGAGGCCAAGGGCGGTGGAGAAGGGAGTTTTAGGATCACAGAACTCGACCTCATCGTCTTCATCTGAGGCATCGGCTAGTTTATTGAATGTCCCGCCTGCGCCTGTTTATTATCCGAGTGTGGAGGAGTTCAAGGATCCGTTAGAGTATATTCATAAGATCAGGAATGAGGCTGAGAGGTATGGAATTTGTAGGATTGTGCCTCCCGAGGGATGGTCGCCGCCTTTCGCGATGAATTTGGATAGTTTTAGTTTCCCGACTAAGACTCAGGCCATTCACCAGCTTCAGGCTCGCCCTGCGTCGTGTGACTCGGAGACGTTTGAGTTGGAGTACACTAGGTTTCTCGAGGAGCATTGTGGCAGGAAGGTGAGGAAGAAGAGGGTGGTTTTTGAAGGGGAGGATTTGGATATGTGCAAGCTTTTTAATGCTGTTAAGAGGTTTGGAGGGTATGATAAGGTTTTGGACGACAAGAAGTGGGGGGAGGTGTCTAGGTTTGTGAATTCGGGTAAGGTATCAGAGTGTGGGAAGCATGTCTTGTGTCAATTGTACCGAGAACATTTGTACGATTATGAGAAGTATTATAATATTTTGAATAAAGATGTGAGTAAGGGTCCTAAGAAAAGAATGCAGAATGATAGGAAGGGTATAGATCAGATTGAGTTTTCACTCTCGAAGAGGAGGCGGAAGAATGTTAGCGGCAACAAGACTAAGGTTTGTGAAAAGGTAGTGAAGGACGAGAACCTTGATCAGATATGCAAACAGTGCAGAAGTGGTTTACATGGGGAGGTAATGCTTTTGTGTGATAGGTGTAATAAAGGATGGCACATTTATTGTCTGTCACCACCATTAAAGCAAATACCTCCAGGAAATTGGTACTGCTTTGAGTGCTTGAACTCTGATAAGGACAGTTTCGGTTTTGTGCCTGGAAAAAGATATCTGATGGAAGCCTTCAGGCGTGTTGCTGATCGAGCCAAGAGGAAGTGGTTTGGTTCGGAATTTGCTTCACGTTCGCAGATTGAGACAAAATTTTGGGAGATTGTGGAAGGATTGGCAGGTGAAGTTGAAGTTATGTATGGTAGTGACTTGGATACTTCTGTGTATGGAAGTGGTTTTCCGCGGCTAAATGATCAAAGGCCGGAATCAGTTGATCCCGAGTCGTGGGATGAATACTGTGCTAGCCCTTGGAATCTTAATAATTTGCCAAAGTTGAAAGGTTCCATGCTTCAGGCTGTCCATCAAAACATTACTGGAGTCATGGTCCCCTGGTTGTATGTCGGCATGCTATTTTCAGCATTTTGCTGGCATTTCGAAGACCACTGCTTTTACTCAATGAACTATCTACACTGGTATGCCTTTATGACTTTGTTATCTGAAATGCCAAATGGCCCTGTCAATAGGACTTCATATAATCATTGATCCACAATCCTGTCTGACCATAGTTTAATGTAATGATAGATATTCGCAACGTACGAGAGAAGAAGAGTTGACCCTTCTCATTCCACAAATATTTAGTGTATTTCTGTCAACCATAGATATATAGATAGGAACATATGTGAGATTAATTAGCTATCTTCTTACTAGGTCAATATGAAATATCACGAATATGTTTTTGTCTTATGGGCTTGTTGCTCTCTGTATTCATTGGTCTTGCAGTATCTAGAATAATTTCTGTTTCTTTAGATTCATTTTATTACTGAAAGCCCGAAAGTTCATCTAGTCATTCATACTTGATGGTTTTGGGCTTATAGCTGGAGGCCACGAAATATTTCTCTATGGTTAGTCAATGTTTTCTGAAATCCAGTAAATAAAAATTGCAAATTATCGCAAGTTATAGTTTATATCCGTGTATCACATTTTTACTATTATCCTTCTTTTTATGGTACATTTTATAGTCATAGCAGTGGCTCAAATTTATTGTCTGTTCCTTGTATTTGGAGGAAATATATACCTGCGAACTTGAGATTATTCAGTGACATGGAGAAAACAGGGCAAATTTCAACTTGTGTTTGGATATGGAATCTTCACGTTGACATGAGCCTTTATGTACCACGTCTCTCATTTTTCTTATCTGTTCGTCAGAAGCCTGCTCCTTAATAAAGTGTTACGCTCTTGTGTTAGATAAGTGTTTGTTATATGTGCCTATGTGAGATTGATTGATCATTTTGCTGCATGGGAGTGATTTCTCAGTTTTGTGTTAAAAACAATTGACAGAGCGCAATAGCTGTATACGATTTATGTGTCATCTTATAAACCCTTAAGGACATTGGTTATGGAAGTGCGTTTGAAAAGTTGACAAAGTACATATATTACACAATTACAGGGGAGAGCCGAAGTGCTGGTACAGCATTCCTGGCAGTGAAGCTGGTGCTTTTGAGAAGGTAGTAATTTTGCATTTTTGCACACTGCAAATGTGCTGCATTTTTATTTTATTTTATTTTGTTTAAATTAGAGTTTCATGTTCACCTAGTCCCAGGTTCATGTTGTTTATTGGTACACAGCTTATGTATACAAGTTGCATGATGATGTGCTGAACAGTTGTATGCCTGCTTTATGTAGGTAATGAAGGAAAGTCTTCCTGACCTGTTCGATGCACAACCCGATTTGCTCTTTCAGCTAGTCACTATGCTGAATCCATCTGTATTGCAAGAGAAGGGGGTCCCAGTGTACAGCATACTTCAGGTTTGACATTTGAAAGCCTAACTTCACACTTTTAGATAAAAAATTATATTTAGATGATGTTTAAAATATGAGGTCTTATACTGTAGTCCTGCATTATTACATTTATTCACTTACGACCATATATTCTATCCATGTTTATCAGGAGCCTGGAAGTTTTGTTATCACCTTCCCTAGGTCCTACCATGGAGGTTTCAATTGTGGTATGGCTTATTCTGTAAAGCGCTAAATCTATTAAGATAGCTCAAATGAACTGTAACATATGTAGAAAAGCGTGCTTTCCGCGTGACTATTTTTTCTTCTTGGTTCAGGTCTGAACTGTGCAGAAGCTGTCAATTTTGCTCCTGCTGACTGGCTACCTCATGGTGGGTTCGGGGCCAAGCTGTATCAGATGTATCATAAACCTGCTGTTTTATCTCATGAGGAGCTTCTTTGTGTTGTAGCCAAGGTCATTAGTTTTTCTTACTGTTGACTATGTTCTTTATTTGGCATAAGAATATTGCAGCAGCAGTTTCATACTTTGAGGCTTTGTGTTAAACCATGAGAACAATAACTTGGAACCTCCTCACTTTGTTGAACCATGAAACTATGATTTACCTAGAATTGAGGTTTCCCATGTGTTCGGCACGCACATGAAAAATTGATTCAGCTCAGGAAACGTAAACAACACATCCACTGAAAACCATTTGTCAATACTATTTGTCTAGCAAATGGAAAAGTCATTTAAGGCCTCTTAAACTCCCTAGTATCTTGTTTGAGATTCAAAGCAGGGCATAGTGCACATGCATGATGTCTCCTCGAATGTCAATATTCATGTTGTTGGGATTCTTATATTGTTCTGACATCTTACATCAGTCTCCAATCTTTTCTAGCATATTTCTGAAATATCTGCCTTCTGTGCATGTTTGTGGTCACATTGGTATGCATGGCCTGTAAAGCTTTCTCTGCAGATTGTGTTATTGGCAGAGTTCAACATTCAATGAAGTGAGGAGCATGGGTTGTCTTATGTTTTTTTCTGTGTTTTGAACAGGGTGATTACGATAGCAAAGCCTCGCCCCACTTGATGAAAGAGTTGCTTCGGGTGTACACCAAAGAAAAAACATTAAGAGAGAAACTATGGAGGAGCGGCATAGTCAGAACTTCTTGCATGCCTGCTCGGAAATGCCCTGAATATGTTGGTACCGAAGAGGTGGGTGCTGAGCATTTGACAGTGGTTTTGTCTTGCTGCCTTTCAGCCATTTATTAAAAACCATTTTGGCTGATTTTCAGGATTCAACCTGTGTCATCTGCAAGCAGTATCTATACCTTTCTGCTGTGTCTTGCCGTTGTAGGCGTTCTGCTTTTGTTTGTCTTGAGGTAAGTGGATTTGAAAGGGTAGTTGCCACTAGTAAGTTTATTGCTAACTTTTTGGACTATGAGCTCATATTTGTCTCATTGTCCTTGATGATCGATGAGGAACTCTCTGTCTTGATTAGTTACATGTGTTTGAGTGAGTTTGTTTAGTTTATGTTGGAATTGAGGATAATATTGAAATATCAACATTATGTTTTATGGATGCACATTATGTGATTTGCTTCCATTTCAGTTCAGCAATAACAGAAAATTTGAAGTAAATTCATATTTGTTATCGTTTGTGATGTTAAGTTCTGATCTGGATATATCGTAAGTGGTTTAGCAGAATTGGGACTGGTGTCCAACTATCGCTTTCACTAGGCCATCCCTTTCTCCCTGTTCATTGAATTGAAGGTTCACCAATCAAGTTTTATTAATCTGCGAAATGCAAGTTGTTGTGTATTGTTTGTCATGCTTTATTTTTGTTGGTGATGTTCTTTGCATATGTTTTCATGGTCTAAATTTGTTTGAAGTTTGGGGCCGACTTACAATGATAAGAAAAAAAATGCCATGAAAGTTGGCCTTTAACATTTTCTTTTGCTCGTTTCTCATCTGTGTCAAATGTTTTATTTTTTTGATGAATCTATCAATGTTGGATATCATATGTCTTCTCTTCTGCAGCACTGGGAGCGGTTATGTGAATGTAAGCCCAGTAGACGTCGCCTCCTTTATCGCCATACTCTTGCAGAGTTGCATACTTTGGTGCTTATGGTGGATAAACGTTGTTCTGAGGAGAGATCACAAACTAATTCTACACGCAAGCAAATCTCTTGTTCAAGTGATCTAAATATCTTGACAAAGAAGGTTTACTTACTCAGTTTTTATATTTCATGCTTTCCTCATAGTTGATTTATTTATTTTTTTTTAAAGTTGATTATTATTTGTATTGAATAAAAAACTACTGTTTACCTGTGAGTCTTGTGGCACCCCTACTTCGTGGTATTTTTTTTTCTGTGTGATTTTGTGAATGCTCCGTTTGTGCCCCTCCTGGTGCTCTTTTGATGTAGTTTTGATCAAGGTAGTCTAGAAGTGGCTAGAGGTTGGGCATCTCATACTTTGTATGATTATTACTTGCTTGCAGGTCAAAGGTGTACAAGTGAGTTTTCCCCAACTGGCTGAACAGTGGCTTCTGCAATCGTGTAGTTTCCTTGAGAAACAGTATTGCAGTGACACATGTTTACGCTTATTGAAAGAAGCTGAACAGTTTCTTTGGGCTGCTTCAGAGATGGATGCAGTCAGTCCACAATTTCATTTTACCTATTTGATTCCTATTATATTGCTTATCAACATATGGTGTACGCTAGTCCTATTTCTAACTAGTACTTCTGAATGTAGGTGCGTGATGTTGTGAAGAGGTTGACAGCTGCTAAGAAATGGTCGGAAGGGATAAATGATTGTCTTTACAAAATTCAGAACTGGACCAGTTACAAACATAATGATTTGGAGAGAGTTCATATGGAAAATGTCAATGAGCTACTGACCCTTGATCCTGTGCCCTGTGACGAGCCTGGGCGTCACAAATTGCAGGTTAATCTCGTTCTATAAGAACCTTTGCTATTCTCTTTTAAGCCAGTTGATGCAAGTTGTCTTGGGTTGATTTTTTGCAGGAGCATGCAGATGAAGCTAGACTGTTGATTCAGGATATAGAGACTGCTCTATCATCGTGCTTAGAGGTATCAGCAGTTTCTTGTTTTGTTTGTACAAAATTGTATGGTAGTGCTGAAGGAAGTTGTTAGATCACGGTTTATTGTTCAATATGAAGAGGTTATGATGCTTTTATCTCTTATATACTTGTATGAGTGTCATTGGATTATTTGTGGTCATTTCAGATCTCTAACTTGGAGTCTGTGTGTTCAAGAGCTGCCGAGTCCCCAATTTATGTAAAAGAAAGCGAGAAGTTGTCACAAAAACTTCTGTCAGCGAAGGTATTTTTTTGGCACTTCCCATGATATGTTTTATTGCTTAGAACTGCAATTGAAAGTGAGGTTCTGGTGAAAGAAGATGTAAAGAAATGCGTTTGATTCATGACTAGTTTGGTCTAATTTTCTGGTCACTTAGTAGCTAGGTTGGATTATAAGGATGAAACTTGGTATTGCATTCATTTTCTTAATAAATTAAAGAATCATTTTATTTTATCTCCATTTGCCTTTTCTGCACTTATACTGGCTGTTATGGTGCTTTAGGCATGGTTAGACCAAGCAAGGAAGGCTCTTGCAGGTGAATGTGTTGCTCATGTGGATGTCAACATTCTCCACAAGTTAAAGATGGAGGTAACTTCGTTCTCAGTTTGGTAGTTGGTCCAAATCTTCTAATCTCGTGGAATGTAACAGTTAAATCTTTTGTGGAATAGATATTGCAGCTTGAGGTTCAACTTCCAGAAGTAGAGATGCTGTCAGATCTGATAGAGAAGGCTCAAGTATGTCAGATTCGGTGTAGTCAAGCTCTACAAGCTCCTTTAATCCTAAAGGTTGACATTATATTTCAGTGTCTTGTAATTCTGTTTTCCTGAGATCCGAGGCATGAATTTTGAATCTTTAACTGAAGCAGGATGTTGATGTGCTTATTCAAGAATTTGGTAACTTTGTTGTCAACGTACCGGAGCTGGTGCTTTTGAAGCAGTATCATGCTGAAGCAGTTTCCTGGATTTCCCGCCGTGATGATGTTTTGATGAATGCTCATGAAAGGGAGGATCAAAACAAGGTTATTGAGGAACTAAATTGTTTAGTAAAAGATGGAGCTGCCTTGAGAATTTCAGGTTGATAGTATTTTCTTAATCTATATATCTGTATTTGGAAAATCAGTTATCTTAACCTGTTGCCCCACTCATTACAGTTGATGGATTGCCTCTTCTCGATTTTGAGTTGAGAAAGGCTTGTTGGAGGGAAAAGGCTCTTAAGGTTACTTATTTTCCTTCTACTTATGCTTGAATGCAATTTTAGCTATTGTGCCACTTCTCATTAGGTGAATCTTTTCAATTACCTGATAATTAAACATCTGATCCCCCATTGACACTTATGGTACAGGCACATGAAACCATAATGCCTCTGGAGTTGATTCAGCAATTGGTGGCAGATGCAGCTATGTACGCTCTGAGCTTTAACTAGCACACTATTCAAGAAATATTTATGTTGAGCATCTTTTTAATCCGTATGTTTCGTGTGTATTTTCTTTTTATTCTTCCCAATCTTTCAGGTTACAGATTGAGAAAGAGGATATTTATGTTTTCTTATCTGATATGCTTGCTGCTGCTCTTTCTTGGGAAGAAAAGGCCAAACAAATTCTGGCGGATAGAGCTTCATTGTGCGAGTTTGAGGACCTCATAAGGTTCTTGACTTACTTCAATCTTCAAAGTTGTATTGTTGTATATTGTGTTCTTAATCTCCAATTTTAACTTTGTAGGAGTTCTGCAGACATATCCATCATTTTGCCATCTCTGGATGATATGAAATATGCTGTCTCGACGGCGAACTGTTGGTTGAAGGAAGCTGAAGCATTTGTAGAGAATTCTTCCTCACCAGCTGCTGGCTCCAACTCCTCACTTAAACTTGATCGTTTGAAGGTTTGGCCTGCCATACAGAACAAACTGTAATAATCCCTTTTTACTTATGGGGGATTTTTATTCACCGAATATTGCCTCTATGCAGGATTTGCTTTTACAATCAAACTCTCTCAAGGTATCGTTGAAGGAATGCAAAAGGCTTCAAATGATTCTACAGAACTGCGAAGAATGGCAGCAGATAGCCCGCCCTGCACTTGTTGATGTCGAGTGTATATTTAACGTGGGCAATATGCTCCCGGAGAATGGATGTGTACTTGCCTCAGAAATTCAACGTTTACATAGTAGAATTGAATCCATCAAAGAAGCTGGTTGTGCTCTTGGATTTGACCTTCCTGAGATTTTTGAGGTTCAGGATGCTTCATCTACACTGCAATGGTGTGCAAGGGCTCTTTCCTTATGCTCGATTTCTTCTTCTTGGGAGGTCAGAGGCTTGAATCTGTCAATTTTATTTGTAATTATATGCTATTATGATTAATTTGCATGCCAAGATACTTATCCTTGGTAGTACATGACAGTGATTAGTTTTGGAATTGTTTGATTCAGCATCATCGTTGTATACTTTCTGAGTGGTTGCGAGAATGTTTGCTTCATTCATTGTAGTTACTGAAGCTATGCATTGGCTGCGTTACCTTATGCTATCTCCCTTTGTTTTGCAATTGTTCATTGCCAGTCATCATAAAATGTTTGATTCCAGAGAACTGCTGATGATGTTGATGGTGTCATCTGTTATATTTGCAGGATGTTCAGAGTTTGATTGAAGATTCAAATTGCCTTTCGGCTACATATGTGTCCAGCAGGTTGTGTAGTTCTTTAATTAGCGGAGTTAAATGGCTTCTCAAAGCCTTGGAAGTAATGTCTTCAAGGACCAATTTTAAAAGGTGTAGTTTGAGTCATGCAGAAGACATACTTGCTCAATATCAGGTATGTAACAGTTCTTATTGGCCGTTTCTTCTCAGGTTTACTGGTCCTTCCAATATTTAAGAATGCATTAAAAAACATTTCCATGTATCTTCTGATTGCAGTTTATTGACAGTCTCTTTCCTATAGTTGTTGGTCAATTAGAAAAAGCTATTCTCAAGCACAGGTAAGCCCTCTCATCACCTCTTGCATAATGTTTTCCTTTCTGTAATCCTTCCTGTTGTGGTCATCCCATGTCTTCGTTTTGGTTGAAGTTGGAACCATTTTAGTGCCTATTTCCATAGAAATTCTGATAATAATGTACTCAGAATGTTAGTGTGAAGCAGGATATGCTATTGTGCCTATAACCTAAAAGATAAGACAGTTGAAAGCTGTTGATTGTGTATAGATATCTGTAGAGGGCATGACGATGCTAGTTGGCATATTATTTAGCTGTCTTTTCTTGGTAAATGTACTACTTATCTGCATGTCTTTTGTTGAATATATAGGCACTGGAAGGACAGAGTCGATAAGTTTCTCAGCCTGGGCCCTGGGCTACGATCCTGGTCTGAGATGCTAGAACTCAAGGTATGACTCAAGAGTCTTTGCTCCTTCAGATACTTGTTTCACCGATCCTGTAAATTTCACTAGTTAACAGAGTCCCAAGATTCAACTTGGCCATATGTGTTTTTAACTGGTCCCTAAGTAGGAAGTCATGAGGTGGATGGACAGTTCTTTATTATATGAGACTGTAAGCATCAATGTTAACTTTTCAATGCCTTACGGTTCCATATTACTGGTGTGACAATTCCTACCTGCTATGTTTTTTTACTGAGTTGAATGGAAATAGCAAGAATGCTTCTTGTGAAGTAGCGTCCTTCCAGTTCAGTTGTTCTCCCGACAGAATTTTATTTCTATTATTTTTAGAAGTTGTTGCCAGCATGTTTTATTGTTTTATGAGAGTTTTTTTTCCTTTTGTATTCAGGAACTTGGAAGAACTGCTGCCTTTGGTTGTGGAGAACTGGAATCACTTTTATGTGACGTAAAGAAAGTGGAGGGATGGAAACAACAATGTGTGCAGAGCGTAGAAGAATGTTCTGATGACAAGGCATTGTTTGGTTCTCTACAAAAGGTCTTTTTCTCAATTTCCCTTTTCATCTCTGATATAGTCCATACAGGCGCAGTGATGTAGCAGAAGTTGAATTTTGTTTTGGTTGTGTTTCAGATAATTAGATCATTGGATCTATCTTTGTCTGTGTTTGGCAAGTCAGAAGGGTGTAGAAGTACTGTGTATATGTGCTGTGCCAGGGATGAGCGCTTGAAGACTATAATCTGCTCAAGCTGCAAAAACTGGTAAGGTACTTTGTTTAACAATACGTGTGAAGATTGCCATCTTTGCTTGTGCCTTTAAGGAACATTTTTGTACTAGCACATTTGTCTGTCATGTCACTGCTGGATATTGGTCAAATTTTTTGTGTAATAAAGTCTCTATTAATAGGTGGAATATTTGAACTTGACTCGATCATCTTAACACTTGAGCTAGCACCTCGCTCTTTGGAATCTAAGCACAAGGATGCATCTTTAATTTGTTGTATTCCTATTTGTTTGTCAGTCAAGCACATGCTTTATCAATTCTAATCTCAGGATCTGATTGGCTCCTAGGTTTTCCAACTTTGCTATTACCGTGGGGTTAATTGAACATTATAATCTCATATCCTTGATTCTTTCATTTTAGCAGTTATCATCTGGAGTGCCTGGACCCAGATTTAATCGACTCAGAAGCTGAGACGACGTACCTGTGCCGCTACTGCCAACTTTTCAATCATGGGATAAAATCTCCAAACTCGGGCATTTGCTTGGTAGGCACATGGTTGATGGTTGCAATTCTCTGGTGCTTCTCGTGAACTTGCTGCTGCATGTCTCATTTGACCTTTTGCTTCTGCAGGGAGGGAGACGAACAGAGTTGAGACTCTTGGTTGAACTTCTGTCAATTTCTGACAGTTTCTCAGTGAGGTAATTGACTACTAACCGATAGTCATCTCATCCTTTTATTGCATGTCGATCGTACTGATCGCCACCCCGGTTATGGTTTTGGTAGCTCATAGTCCAACAGTTTCCAGGTTCCTGCTTTGTTTGGCAAATGTTCGTCATGGAGAGGCGAATTAGCACATGGTGTAATGTTATTTAATTTTCAAGTTGCTTTTCTTGTTGCAGGATTGTTGAAGTAGGAGCATTGCAAAAGATTGTGGAAAAAGCTCTCATGGTTAGAACTTCCTTGAGAGAAGTTCTGGGATTTCTATCGTCATGCACGGATAACGATCTGAAAGTGGTTTCTGAAAAGCTAGCTATTGCCTTGAAGGTACTCTTCCCAGGCTCTGCAGCAGGCTTGACTAAACTTTTTTATCTGTGGATTAATTTCTGCTTGATGTACTTATTCTATAAGTGCTGGGCATTATTCGCAACAACTGGAAAGCTTATTTGTCGATAACTGTTGCTCCAGGCTATAGAGGTGGCTGGCGTCCATGACCACGAAGTCCATCCCGACTTTCAGCTTGCTTTAGCTAGACATTCCTGGAGGGTTAGGGTCGACCGAATTTTGGTAGGTGGACTCAAGCCCACACTACAGGAGATTCATCACCTCATGGAAGAGGCGTTGACGTTGGATATAATCCCTGAAGATAACTTTAGGCAGAGACTGTCCGAATTGAATGACAGCGTTATGCAGTGGCCTGACCGAGCCTTTGAGGTTGATTGCAGTTTCAACTGATGTCTCCTTTTATCTGATCCTTATCCTCCGCTTATATCTCTCTGTTCTCACAGTTTATTCGCTGTCCTCTGCAGGTTTCAAACGATGGCGGGGCTCTTCCCCTAGATAAAGTTTTCGAGCTCATTTCGGAGCTGGAGAATCTGCCTGTTATTTTAGAAGAGGAACTTAAGGTAACGAAAAAGACCAGTTTGTTATTACAAAAATCAAGATATATCCAATTTCCGCAAAAGTACTTAATCTCATGTTCGCCCTGTCCCCCCCTTGGCTCTGCAGCTTTTAAGTGCTAGAAGCATGCTGTACTGCATATGTAGAACACCACTAGACAATAGACCGACAATCACCTGTACCAAATGCGAAGAACTATACCATAGAGAATGCATAAAGCTCGTGCATCCGCGGCAGAAGATCTACATCTGTCCAGCATGTAGAACCGGATCTGAATCAGAAGAAGAGCTTCTGTCATCACTGGATGCAGAGCTGCAGATGGAAGACGAGAAAATGCCATCGTCATCGACAAATAAAATGAAAGCGATGGAGGTGGAGCCGAAGACTCCATCTCCTCGGCCACAGCACGTGAAGATTGGGAGATTGGCGATGAAGAAGCGACAGAGAGGACGACAGAAGAAGAAGACGATGAAGGTGGGTGAGTGTAGTAGTAGTAATGAAGTTGGAATTGATCGACTGTGGTGGCAGAACAGGAAGCCTTTCAGAAGGTCTGCTAAGAAAAGGACTCAGCTTCAGTCACTGTCTCAATTGTTTATTGTAAACCAATGATGAATAAAATGAAATCCCCATTAGAATATTTTTTAGGATGAATTGGGAAAATTATAGTCAGATATTGTTTCTCATTTATTTAGTTCTCAATTTAATTGATTCATTTTCTTCCAAGTAGTTAAGTTTCAATTAGTTCAAAATTGAAAATATTCACAATTCACAACGATAATGCCTGTAAAACTTGAATATTAAATAATTAAATTATTCACAACGATAATACCCTTGTTCGAACATTATTTAGAGAGATGTGAATCGTGTAATTATTCATTGTTCCAAGACTCGTCACATTTTCAGTCAAAAAAAAAAAAGACTCATCACAAGTAAACGTCACCGTTTTATAACCTTTTCATATCACTTGGTGAACATAAAAATTATTAGTGATCAACATGACGAGTTGTAAAAAGTACAATGATGTTATCTGAAGTATTTATTGTCTTTTGTAATTACATGTTTTCAGAGGACCCTTCTGTAAGTAAGTGGCCACAGTACATTCCTCTCTCCCGGAGAATCCGTCACCGGAAAATTCTCAACCGGTGAAACAGCCGGCTGACTTCGGAAATTTCCCCTCTTTCTTCTGAATTCAGCTTCGCTTCTCCATCGTCTCGATTCCACTGTTGCAGGCAAGTTGTGATGACTGATGGTGACTTGTGTTTTAATCGATTACTGGTTTTAGCCTTTTAATCTATTGTCGTGATTGCTTCAATTGATTCGTCCTGATTGCTGAATATATAACTTGTTAGACGAGAATATGAGATTAGTGCATATATGATCCAGCATCTCCTTCTCGTGATGTTCTTTGTTGGCATTTAAGATGACATCGCTAGTTTTATGTAATTCAGCTTCAATTGAACAGTTTAAGCATTTATCATCATCATCATCATCATCAATGGGGTTGATTTCTTTTCCTTCCATGGTTCAGTTATGCTTTTTCTGGGCTGCTTGAACTCTGGACTCTGTTCCAACTTCCTGCTAATGTGTGTACGACGAGGGGTAGTAACAGGTTTTGGTGTTGGTTGATAGATGAGGTACCAGAAACCAATGATGTTGGCTCGCTTGTTGGGAACGAAGCAGGATGGTAGGTTGCTTGGGTTGGATATTGGGAAGAAGTACGTTGGCTTAGCTATATCTGATTCAAAGAACAAAGTTGCCTCACCTTTAAGGTATATAATAATTCTGTTTTATGCTGCTGAACTTTTCTGATTCTCCATTTGATCAATGGAATACATAACCAGTAATTCTCTATGCTATGTTAATGCTTGATGATGAGACCTTTTGTGAGAAATGTATTTGTTTGTTCTTCTTGATTTGTTCTCATTAGCCTGTGCTACTACTGCAGTGTTCTGGTGAGGAAGAAATCCAATGTTGATTTGATGGCTGAGGATTTCCAGAACCTGGTCAGTATATTCTTCACTAAATTAGTTCTTCTTGTTTGATTTCTCCCCTTTCTTTTTCCTGCTCAAGTATTTTACTTTGTTTGGGTTCTGGAAATTGTCGCGCTTTAGATATGATTACATCATTACATGTCAACCTATTGTATGATAAAGTATCCCTGGCTTGAGATTAAACAATCTGAACCATAATAACTTGTTTGTTTGTGACTATAGTTTCCAGTTTGGACATTTGATCAGTCTTTTATTGCAAGCAGGTCTCTGAGCTTTCTGTGGCCGGATTCATTGTAGGATACCCCATGGACAGACATCTAAGTAAGAATAAGTCACCGGAGGTAAATATCTATTTTTCCTGATATTTGCTGATATACTCTTTTTGACTCCTCCCTGACAATTGTATTTTTGTGTTCAACCAGTTAAATCAGATGGAGGTTTTTGTGGATGACATCTCTAAAACAGGGAAGCTAAATGGTGTACACTACACGTATTGGAACGAGTGCTTTACATCAAAGGTGAGATTTATTTGCTAAATGGAAGGGTCGAAGGCAGACCAAAATTCAGTATAATTAATTGTACTTTTCCTTTCTCTGCAACTTGTGTATTGGTGGTTCTTTGGTTAACTATTATTCGATTGCAGTCACTTTGGGTTTGTTAAAATCCAGTTAACCTCAATTATGCACTCTTTGTAAATAGCATTTGTGATAGAAATCCTTGTTGGTTGGCTGATTCGTGAAAAATAAATAATTTTTGTTGTTTACAGGTCGTTGACTGTCTTGTGGAACCGATGAATTTGCATCCTTTTGATGCAAAAACCATAATTGACAAGTTTGCTGCAGTTACAATCCTTCAGGTAATTCTTTGTTTATATTGCCAAATGCTTTGATTGTGTCATACACCCTATAGTTTAATCAGTTTCATGTGCTTTTAACATCTATTGAACATATGAAGACTTCAGTTTTCAGTTCTTCAATTATTGCATGATTATTAAACTTGAACGTCCCTATGCATAATTCTATATGAACATATTGGGAAATTATTCTGCTTTAAAGGACTCAAGATTCCAGTTTTCTTTTGTTCGCTTATCTCCAAGGTTCTTGTCGGCCATTTGTTAACCGAGATTGATTTGTTCACTCTTCATTTTTGAAAGGGGTACCTAGATTATATGAACAGGAAGCTAAGGTCGGAGACACAGGAAGAAAGCACTTTAGATTATGTAAGTTGCGCTTTGAGTTCGACACCACACTTCAATCCCTGCCTTTCGTTAAATGGTGTGCCAATATGAACCATGATGCTGTCTCATTCCTCTGCTACCCAAAGTTTGTTAGAAAAGTCTTATTTGTTGTGTTACTGATAATCTGTCTCCCTATTTTTGCTGCCAGAAGGAATGAAAAGGGTTAAGAAGGTAAAGATTGAAGCTTTCTGCTGCAGGTGTACATTTCGTTCAAAGAAACTACCATTTTCAGAGCTTAGAATGGTGATCCGGCCACATTCGAATTCGTTTGTTTCTCTTATTGAGGCATAATATAGTTGGTGTACCAGTTAGTTAGTTCATCGTGGTAGCTGAAATGTCACCTGCTAGTTAGTTTGATCCTTAAGTAGAACAAAAGTGGGTCTTTAACCTTAGCAGGAAAAATTGCTCTATTTTCATGGTCAGCAGTCAGCACTAGGTTGTTGCCCCAACTAAGTTGCCAAAGGGGAGAGATTGTCGAATGTCGATCGATACTTGTAGCCCGGTGATGCCTGAGACAGCATGTAAATTAAGGTATCAGGTTCGAATACCTCAGTTTCAGTTTGTAGTTTCACATCTTTGCAAGACTACAAGCATGGCATCTGTAGCTCTACTTATTTAGCTTATGCTCAGCAAGAATGGAGTAGGGACTCTTTTGTTACAGCTAATTCAAGACTTCTACTGCTGATATATACTGGATGTGTGTTCCCAATTCGATTTGAAACTCGATTGCAGTAACTCATTGTTTGGCTTAAACCCATTTCGGGTTCCCAATTCGATCTGAAACTCGACTGCTGCAACTGATTGTTTGGCTTAAACCCATTTCGGGTTCCCATTTCGATCTGAAACTTGACTGCTGCAACTGATTGTTTGGCTTAAACCCATTTCGGGTTCCCAATTCGATCTGAAACTTGACTGCTGCAACTGATTGTTTGGCTTAAACCCATTTCGGGTTCCCAATTCGATCTGAAACTTGACTGCTGCAACTGATTGTTTGGCTTAAACCCATTTCGGGTTCCCAATTCGATTTGAAACTCGACTGCTGCAACTGATTGTTTGGCTTAAACCAATTTCGGGTTCCCAATTCGATCTGAAACTCTACTGCTGCAACTGATTGTTTGACTTAAACCCATTTCGGGTTCCCAATTCGATTTGAAACTCGATTGAAGTCGTATCCCCAACCAACAATCAACTACCAGTATTAGAAATGATCTAGGTCAACTGTCTAGCTGGTTTTATGAATCATATTGGTTTAGAGATATTGTCAAATTCTTGTAGATACTGGTTCAATGGTAGCTGTGATTCTAACCATAACTCAACAACCGAATTTCAACCCTCTACTCATCAATGTCGACATTAAAGATAGGTGAAAATCAATATTTTAAATGTCTATACCCATCAATTAAATGTCCACGAGGGTCGTGCTCTTGGGGCTTTTGCTGCGAACTTGGGGTGTTTCTCGGTCACACGAGCTGAGCTCTATAGAGCTGTCTTGGGGCTGGAGTTGGCGTGCTCGAAGGGTTGTCGTTTCGTCAAGCTTTAGTTAGGCTCCAAAGCTGCTATTGCTCTTCCTCAACAACATGGTGACCCTGGCCATCATCATGCTTTAGAAGTGCTGGGCTGTCCAGGAAATGTGTCGTCATAATTGGACAGTGGGGATCCGTCATATCTACCCTGAAGGCAACAAGGTTGCCGATTTTCTCGCCAACCGGGTCCATGACTTTCCGATTGGAGTTCATTTGTTTCCACTTTCTGGTTGTAACTTGGGCTATCTACTTCAGTATGACTGTTTGAGAGTTTCGTCAAATGTTCATGATCAAATGTCCAAAATCATGTAGTAATATTGTCTATTAGCATGAATTTGGTCAAATTTGGTTTACCGAACTGAATTCAATTGTGATCATTTGTCTAACCAAATTGAATCCAACCACAACCACAATCATCAATTTTGCAACTGAATTCGACTTCGATATCCCACCAAATCCAGTCCAGTTTGACCGCACCTCCCCGATTTCCACCCCTAAAGCAATAACATAGAGGGGACAAGAACCATTACCCAGTGTGTAGTGGGAGAGATCACAGATCACAGTCTTTTAAACAAAGAACATCAATTATGCAGCAAAGTGGGAGATAGGGACAAAAAAAAAAAAAAAAAAAGACAAAGCAGTTAGCGTAAGATGAAGTGAACTAAGTAACACACACACTCTCTTTCTCTTTCAAAGACAAAAAGAAAAGCAAAGGTCGGCCCTTTGCCCCATTCACATCTGCAAACCCAAGGGCCAAGAGGGTCCCTCAGCAGCATGCATCTGATCTCAATCTCTTTTGTATGAACAACTGATTGCCAAATTGACTTAGCTTGCTTCTATTCTATATTTCTATCTCCTACCCCCATGCCTACAGCACTATCGTGGGGTCTAGAAATATTCTCCAACTCTCAACTCTTTTTTAGTTGTTTGATGTTATCCTTTCCTTTTGCTTGGATAAGTATCTGATCAATTGGGTGTGGCATCTCACGGGCTCAAGTTCATGTCCAAACGCACGCTGTTTGCTGCTACTGAGCCTTCTCACCTGAAAAGTCATTTGAAGAGAATTTCACGGTAAAATGAGATCTAGATGTTATCTATTGGGTCATTTGCAGGAGGGTTACTATTTTGAGTAAGAAGCTTTAGTCACTCATTCACCTTGCACTAGTACGTGTCGGCCTGTTGGGTCTATTGGGCTCACTTAAAAGGTAGTTCATGGGGGTGAGAAGGTTCAACAACATCGGACAGTGGTATCAAAGCCCGATTGACTACAACCTTCAGAGATTTGATCACAACCAATAGATGAGTAATTCCTATCGAGAGACTAGAGTTGTTTAGTCAGCTAGTAGATGAATAATGCCTTCTACTGAGAGACCGATGTGTGGAGGAGAAGTTGTTAGACGTGACATGTTGCACTTTATAAGTATGAGAGGAAATATCATCCCATAAGATAACTTTTGGGATGACGATTGATCTGAATTTCAATGGTTCATTTGGGACAACTTGCAAAAATGCAACCACATGTTCTTGGCTACTAGACTTTCTCTTATGCTTTGAATGTGTTGAACTTTACATACACATGTTATTATTATATGATAAAAGCTCGACATCCATTTGTCCACTAGACCATGGTTTTGTTTGATTCTTTCTTTCTTTTCTCACCCCACACTTGAATGTCCTCTTATGAACTTACATGAAGATAGTAAGGTGTAAACCATAGCCTTTGGAAAAAGTACCATTGCACATTCAATAACTAGAAATTTTCTAACTTTTATATTTTAAGTGAAAGAGAAAGGGTTAATTTTGTGAGGTTGGGGTGAAAAGCTTTGGATTGGAGAGCCTTGAAGAAGAGTAGAGGACATTTTTAGTGTTGTGGGGCACATTGGCATGACTCATAAAGTTTGGTTTTGTGATAGGGACAATTTTTCAGTTGCTAAGGGTTTTGGTACTTGGCCACCTAAGGTTTGTGAATATTAGTCGGTTTGGATTGGTTAAATTTCGTATTAGATGTATTCGTAATAGCTTCATTTAAGTCTTGGTTTTAGATGATTTACATTATACAGTTAACGTTATGGTGCAATTTCACGAACATTGGTTGGAATTCGTATTTGTTTTCATCGATGTTTGTTTTGGAACGTTTGACTTGGGTTTACATGACACGACATGTTTTGATATGTGTATTACATGACTAGTGATGGATGGAGCGATACATATTTCTTTTGACTCGCCCCCTTGATGTCAAATTCATCATCATGTGTAAAAGTATGTATATGTGTTACCTCTAGCTTAAACCTAAGTATCAAATCCATGACATGGAGATGTTGTTAAAGTGGAAAACATTAATTTAACTGGATATATATACTAAAAAAAATAGAAATTTATAAGACTAGTCAAATTATGCATAGCTGATACATCATGATTGGGTCAATTTCAATTTTCGAGGATACTAAATTGATATTTTGAAATTTGACCGCTTACATTTTGCTGGCCGATCATGATGCTTAAGTAATGCTGTGTTTAATTTCTAATTAATAATCAGTTGACTGTTGTAGTGTTGTGTGTCGTGTTCTTATCAATTAATCCTCACTGACTTGCCAAATGCCAATCAATCCCCACCGACATGCCAAATGCCAATTAATCCCCACCGACATGCCAAATGCCAAATAATTTCCACCGACCTGCCAAATGCCAATTTAATTTCCACCGTTTTTTGTCGTGTGTTAATAAGTAATTTCCATTTCCCACTGAAAGAGCCAATTAGGTGTTGTTGGCTCATGGTTATTGTTCTATTTCTTTTATAATTTATTAATTTTGTTAAAAACGCTTAATCAGTAGCTCACCGCCTAGCTAACGTCTAGCGCTCACTTTTTTAAACCTTGTCCACAACAAAAATAATTATTGACATACTCGATCTAACCCACTAAAAACACACACAATCCTACCTAAACCTCATTGATTCACAACAAAAATGAATATATAAAGATACCAGTCCTAGCCACTTAACAAAACAAATAAACCCAATCTAAACCTAGTTAATTTCAACAAATTCAATGCATATCCTAAAGTAACATCCACACACAAACCATTCAATCTAAAACCTTATTAATCATCAATCAAAATGAATATTGAGACACCCATTCTAACAATGCTCATGAGTCATGCCCATTATCTCCATTCTACTCATTGCTTGTCAAAATAACACACTAACTTCCCCTCTCATCCTTTACTCTCCTAGCTACTCCCCATAGCTACATTTCAACAAACCAAAAGGCCAAAGGCCAAATGCCAAAGCAAAGACCTTTAGACAATAGAAAGAAATATAAGAAATCAAAATACCAAACATCCCCTTTTCTTCAAAATTCAAAAAAGCTCTTATAGAGAGTGTAGATTCAACATTTTTTCATTTCTCTCTCTCTCTCTCTCTTTTGTCCTTTTCTTGCCTCTCCTTCTCCCACCAGCTCCCACCTGCATTTCCCTTCTTCTCCCCCATTTCAAAACCCTAGATTTCATTACTGCTCACAAATCTAGGGTTTTGTTTAACATGGGTCTGTTTGCTCTTTAGCTGCCCTCCACTTCTGCAGCTCAAAGTTCTCATCTTTATCCTCTGATTCATTCACCCACCTCTGCATTTTTGGCTCTCCAAGCTTCAGCTGTATTCTTGGAGGAAAACCCTCATCTTGATTCGTTTCATATCCCCGGAATTTCGGCGAGTTTGGAGTTTAGATTGTGAGGTGAGGTTCTTACTGGGTTCTATTGATTTCTGAAAAAACCCTCGAAAAACCCTTTGTTCATCAACAACAACCCATTTGGCCCTTCTTGTTCTTCATTTTGTTGATTGTGAATCTGTAACATAGTTCCAAAGCTATTAGTTTAGAAGCCCTTACTATCACAATAAGTGACCCTTTTTGTTTAGGTTGATCTTGTACTATTGAGATCTTTGTACCTTTCCCATTAGTAAATGCATGGATGGAAGAGAAGCTATGGCATTATCTAGCGGGTCAAATCCGTATTACCTCCACAGGGGACCTGGTTATGGTGGTGGGTCTGGTGGGTACGGTTCACAAGCTGGTCCGCTGCATCCCCCACCACCACCACCGCAATTCAGGAGCTCGCCAACCCCAAATTTCCAGATTCAGAACAATGCCAGCAGGCCTGGATCATCATTCTCAATGGACCACTCAAATGTGGTGAATTCTTCTTCTGGTCATGGCCATCATGGAATTGATATGAGTGCTCCTCCTCCTCCGCCTATGAGTGAGCAGCCTGTGAAGAAGAAGAGAGGCAGGCCGAGGAAGTATGCCCCAGATGGCCAAGTCTCACTTGGGTTGTCTCCTTTGCTCATAAAGCCTAAAAAAACTTCTTCAGATGGTGATCCAATGAGCCCCTCCAAGCGTAGAGGACGTCCTCCTGGAACTGGGAGGAAGCAACGGCTGGCTGATCTAGGTGATTATTGTTGTTATCTTAGAGCTCATGATTTGATATTTTGATGTGATGTTGTTAGGATTCTTTGTTAGGAGTTGATAGTGTTAGGCTGTATCAGAATCTGTATCAGAATCCATCTTGTTTGTCTTTGATAGAAGTGATTTTTGCTTATCCTGATTTGCCATTAGTGTGGTGTTTTTAGACATTAATGAAGCATCTCTAGTCTCTACACACTGATATACTAGGTTTGACTGGTGGTTATTGTGCGTAGTGTAATAATGCTGGTTTCATCTTTCAATTTTTTGCTTAGAAGAAGAAATGGAAATTGATGTATTACTTTGATTAATGCTAGGTGAATGGATGAATAAATCTGCCGGTCTGGCTTTTGCACCACATGTGATCAAAATTCTAGCTGGGGAGGTATGTTATGTCATTCCAAAATTTCTTTCCTTTTCTTGCATCCTTGAGCTGATTTGCTATCATGAGTTAAGGCTAGTGTTCATTTTATATGTTATTAACGGCTATGGAATCCAATTACCGGACATATAACTAAGGGCCTAGAATTGTTTCTAGCTGGATTGACAGTAAGCTGGGGTGGTAAGGAAGCTCCTGAGGTGCAAGGGAGTTCTCTTTTTCGTGAAGAGGTCAAGTGATGTTATAATGTTAGTTTGTGAAGAGGTCAAGTGATATTGTAATGTTAGTTTGTGAAGAGGTCAAGTGCTATTGTAATGTTAGTAGTGTTTGTTGCTTACCTGATTGTGTCGATTCATTCTTGTTTACACGACGTAAAGATTGTGTTCAGTCCATCTCTCATGGAGTTGAGCTTGGGTAACTTATGTTCATGTCGATACTGAGCATATGCTCATGTAGGTTTGTTTGCGCATATGTTCAGTAGGAAATTGTGCAGAAGAGTATCTTGAAACTTACATTTTGTCTTTTGCAGGATATTGTTGCTAAAATACTGTCATTTGCACAACAGAGGCCCAGAGCTGTATGTGTCTTGTCTGGCAATGGTACAGCTTCCTCTGTAACTTTGCGTCAACCAGCATCTGCAGGGCCTACTGCTACGTACGAGGTTAGAGCATTCAAATTCCATATGCACTGTTTGTTTTAATGGCTCGAATCCTCCTCCGCCTCAGTTGATTGTTGCATGTATATTGGTTTATAACTAGTTGGGTAGGATTTGACAAAGCTAATGATGTAAAGTTCAGAAATGATTGTTAGTTGTAGACATAGAGACGGGTGGATGGCATGTAATTCTTGTCTTGATTTGATCAAGCTTACATTTGAATAGTCCATTCTGCTATATGTCTAGGCTTAAGGGGATTGCCCTTAGGGATCTGTTTGGTCGAAAAGATGATCATGAACGTTTTTTTACCTCCATTTGCTTCTTTTCATAAATTTCTATAGACTAATTTGGTATTTGGCTGGTGCAGGGACGATTTGAGATACTGTGTTTGTCAGGTTCATACTTAGTTGCTGAAGATGGAGGTCCCAGTGATCGAACAGGTGGAATGAGCGCTTCTCTTTCAACTCCTGATGGTCATGTAATTGGTGGTGCAATCGGTATGCTTACTGCTGCAAGCCTAGTACAGGTAATTGTATAATTTCTGAACTGTCGACGATAACTTGTATTCCTCGATCATAACCAAGAACCCCCTCAAACTTTGCTTAACTGAATCTGGGTTCCATCCAGGTGGTGATCTGTAGTTTTGTATATGGTAATCCCAAGAAGCCAGAAAGACCAGTTGGCCGCCCCAAGAGCGATAAAAGCCAACGCAGCAGCGAGAAACTTGCCATGGCCACCCCTGATAGCGCTCCTCCTCCAAGTAGTGCGACTCACGAGCATCATTACACACCTTCTCCGATTGGCGTCTGGCCAGGTTCCCGGTCGGTCGATCTGAGAAACAACCCGCACATGGACATTGACTTGACACAAGGATGATCAATGACTGCTGCAGCAACAGGCAAATGTCGATTTTTGTACAGATGTGTTGTTGTACATGTAGTTGAAATGATTCAGAGCTGGGAATGCGGGTTGTGCTAACCTAGTCTGTAACAAAGTGTCACCATTTTTAAGTGCTCATTTAACAATTAGAACTTTATTTTTTTATGGAAATTTCTCCCTGTTTCTGGGTATTGTTTGGATCAGTCTTTGGCAAGCTGCAATGTTCGATTCCTCTATGCTTTGTTTCCTCATCATATGAATGGTTCATAATTCATCAGCCATGAAAACTAGAGGCTCTGTACAAGCCATGGTAGGTCATGTCTGGTTACAATGTTGATTAACTTCCAGATAAAAGAGAATCTCTGTAAAGGACAATGTACTACGGCCTGGAAAAGCAGCAGTTGTTGGCTGAACGAACTATCAAATATCACGTGTTTGAATTGAATTCCTTGTGATGATTGATCCACAGTTGAGAATCCATTCTTCAGTCCAACCAATCATGAAAAGTTAGAACTCGAATCTTGGCTCCAGGACTCAGATCAATTATTGTTGTTACTTGTTAGCAGCTTGGCAGTGTAAATTATGGATCTAGCTGAAAGCTTCTTGTTTGGATCGAATCTTTGGTAGTAGATGACTGTTGAGACCTCTTATAGCAGGATTAAAATTTGGCTTTGATCGAAATGTCTGAAGATAGCCACGATTGATCGAGTGATCTTCGTCATTAAAAACGATAATTGATGCCTGAAAAAAGACATGGGAATCCCATGAGTCGCAGAATCACAACTTGTTGGAAATGCAGAACAAGGTAACCACAAACTGTTACTTTCTGGGATTCTTTCAATTTGGGAAAGTTCTTTTGGAATGGATAGATGTCGTCATCGAAAGATTCCCTACTAATTTCTCCCCTTGTGATCCAAGAACTTGTTAAGTTCAGTTGAAGCTGATAATCTCACATATGTGCTTAAAAGAGCTGCCTTTTCAGTACTGTTCATAGTGAACAAGGTCCTAACATCGAATCCCAATACCGACCTCCACTACAGTCACACATCCAGAACTTGGGTACGCCTCCGAATAATACAAAGAGTAGTGATTGTTCATAACAAAGTCCCATGATCGAATTTTAACACATCTAAGTTCACCAGTTCGACTTGGACTTTTTGGACCAGGTCTCGTGATCAAAAGCGCAACACGTTTACATGTGAACACCTTGTCTTCGATGATCGAAATCCCGACACAGTCACAAGTGTTCCATCTTGTTCTCGAACCATGTAATGCTATGTGTAACCATCTTGTTCCTCAGACAAAAATCAGTCAACCATGGAAGAACAAAGTAGACCCAGATTATGAATCTGGCCTCTAGGAAACCAAAATCGTGATCTTTTAGCTTCTGATGATGAGACAAACAACTGTAACTACTATTATTACACTCTTTTGAGAAATACAAACAGGGTAGATGCAATTCAGATGTATACTAGAAAGTTAATAGGGCTGCATTATTTGAAAGCTAGTTTCCTTTTCTTATTTAAACCATAACCCTTATATGTCTGATAGAGGACTATAGTTTCACAGCATCATCTAGGCAACCCGAGCTGCTTCTTCACATCCTTCTGCAAATACATACACCAAAGGAAAACCATCATGATTGAGTTAGTAATCGATCAGGACAATCGGAAATGAACTGAGACGACCATGAACTCGGGTGTGTTTTGCAGCAGAAAACAAGCAGTCTCGTTACCTCGAAGCTGAGAGGGGAGGTAGTAGGAGCGTAGCGGTCAACCACCTGCCCCTCTTTGTTGATGAGGAACTTGGCGAAGTTCCACTTGATACCGTCGCCAAAGAGTCCACCTTTGCTTGCCTTGAGGAACTTGTAAATCGGAGCAGCATTGCTACCATTCACATCAACCTGTACCAGTGTTCAAGAACACAAACCGTCAGTTTAGTTGAATTCTCCAGCAAGGTATGTTCACTATCCTGGAATCTTTAGCCAATTTAAGGATGGTTATGGACAAGATTAAGTGATGTCTTGAGTTATTCACAAGACAGCAACTAAAGAATTTTGAGGATCTATCTCGGAAACTCACCTTGTCGAAAATGGGGTACTCAGCCTTGAAGCGAGTACAAGCAAACTCCATGATTTGCTCATTGTTTCCAGGCTCCTGAGATCCAAACTGATTGCAAGGGAAAGCCAAGATCTCCAAACCTGCTCCAGCCAACAAGGGAAGAACAAGGTTCATCAGTTATCACAAACATAGACCATTGACCTTATAGACACCCTAGCTTGAATGTAGCACTCCTATGTCAGTTGTAATAAGATAGAACAATCATATCAATCCAATTCAGAGGACTATTTGCCAAAACATTTGTGCCAATAGGCCAATGATTAACTAGTAAAGAAGATGAATCACTATTCAGTATAAACTAATCAATCAAAAGAAGGGGTAAAGAGCAAAACCTTGATCCTTGTATTTCTTGTAGAGCTCAGTCAGCTCAGTGTAGTTGGAATTGGTCAAGCCACTGCAACAAAGTTCAAACATGGACAAACAAAACTAGTTATAACCAATTCATTCTACTCGAAATCACATCAGCAAATCAATCATTACTGATACACAAGAAACAGTAAATTTCCATGTTCCATACAGCAAACCCCTTATTGAAAAAGCTGGGAAATTACCATTGGGAGGCGACATTAACGATCAAAAGAACCTTGCCCTTGTAAGTACTGAGATCAACTTCATTCCCTCTAGCGTCCTGCAAAACAACCAGAATCGAAAATCAAAATCATGGTTGAAATCAGCCACACCAGGACTTTGAATCCCAAAACCTAAAAACAAATTGAACCCCAGAACCAGAAATTGTACAGAGATGATGATTTTTTAGGGTTCAATTTTACCTTAACACTGAAGTCGTAAATGGACTGAGGAGCTTCGGAGTTGCTGGCCATAGCTCGATCAAATCTCGCAGAACAAGAAACCAAAGGCGGAAACCGCTTCAAAGAAACAAATCGCTGGTGCGGGAAACGAGAATCAGACAAACCCAGAGAAGAAATCGATCGGAGAGGTCTGGTTCGAAGAAGAGAAGAAGCTGCAAAGATGAGATTTTTACGGGGGAGGTTGCGGATTGAAGAACAGAGCATTTGCGTATATATATATTAGATTGATCGGAGGATTGTGGGACCCAGTTCAGACGCGGCCAAAATCAATCGAAAGAGGAAGAAGGAAGGAAGGAAGCTTTGATCTTCTGATCTTTTTAGAATTTGATTTGTGCTTTGTGAAAGGGTGTTTTTGGTTTCTGTAGATTCGTTTCGTGATTTTGGCTGCTGTAGCGAGACGATTGGACACGTGTAAGTTTCTGATGCAGTGTTGCAACGTGGCGGTTGCTTAGCCAAAACTGTGTTTTTTGGGCTTATTGTCCATTTTGGTCATAAGCCTTTGGGGCTTATAACAAAATGGTCATAAACTTATAATTTGTAACCTAGTGGTCATTAACCTATAAAGTTTATAACAATTTGGTCAATCCGTTAAGTCTCCATCCAATTTCTCCGTTAAGTGCTGATATCAGCATGCCAACTCAGCCATCTTTTCCGCATCAGCCATTGCCACATCACCAATCTTGACTCAACCTTGATAAAAAAAAAAAAAATCTTGACTCAACCCAACTCATTCTAAACTAACCAACCAAAACCGCTCTGACGACCCCGACATCGGCAAGCGGAACTGCATTACACCTTCGCCGTCTTATCTTCCTCTGTTTTTCTTTTTCGGCCTCTCCTTCTTCTTCCCCGTTCCCAGTTTCAATTTGACGACGGTTTGGGTAATAAACCGTATCAACCAAATCTCCAAACCAGAGCAAGCAACCTTTCTTCCCTATATCAACCTCAGCATAAGCAGAGCAAGAACAGTTCTTCCTACACTCTTCTTCACACCACTCACTTGTCCGATCAACCCAACCCGCCGTCGAACTGTCCGGAGCCTTCACTTCTGCACTCTAACAAACCCTTCCCCCTCTTCCTACATTTGAAACCTTGTTCATCTAGATCTGGAGTTTTGAAAAATTGAGAAGACACAATGATTCAGATTTAGATCTGGAAATTGTTCTCATATTCATCTCTTAGACCAAAAAAAAAAAAAAAAACTCACACTCCATCGATGATGACAACTACCACAATAACAACAACCAAAGGAACGAACTTCACGACAAGAAGATGGCGAGAAATCAAGGATCGATTCAGAGCTGTGCCATCTTGTTGGAGATGAGATAGGAGATTGAGATTATGGAGGAGGAGGTTGATAAACCTGAGGATGACTCTCATAGGAATAACTCTTCTCCTAAGAAGGGGAATCCATCTGTTGATAGTGACAAGCCAAAGTAAGGACTTAAATTGGCAATGGAAACTGGAGTATCATCGAAAACCAGTCTCGTAGGGAAAGCTCTTACTAGAGAAAAGAGTGGGAAGCCTGGAAAAAGGTTAGGAGTTGCAGCTTTGCGGAAGAGGAAGAAGTCCTTGGGGAGTTCAAAAGTGGAAAATGGAGTTAAGGATTTTTGCTTAATCAAGGGATTTATCGTAACTTGGATAATCTTTGATCGGAGATGAGTTAGACCGGTGAAGTTGGGAGGGATAGAATGAGAGGGGAAGATAGAAAGTTGGGTTAGTGGGTTAATGGGTTGGTTAGGTTAGATTGGTTGGGTTAAGTATTGGGTGAATCAAGTGACGTGGCAATGACTAATGTGAAAAAAATGGATGAGTTGGCATGCTAATATCAGCACTTAACGGAGAAATTGGATGAAGATTTAACAGATTGACCAAATTGTTACAAACCCTATAGGTTAATGACTACTAGGTTACAAATCAAAGGTTTATGACCAGTTTGTTACAAGTCCCAAAGGTTTATGACCAAAATGGACAATAAGCCATGTTTTTTGCCACTTTTTTTATGAATACTTCCCCTTTTTTTTATAAAAAACTATATGTTAATTTTTTTTAAAATCACTATTTTTTTATGAAATTGTAATCATATTGATGATTAACCAGCACCTGACCGTTTACACCATTTACAGATAACAGCCATGAAACAAAAGACGAAAAATACAATATTTACAATCGAGAGAGCCAATCTCTCGGCAAAAGTTCGTCACGAGCAAGATGAGCAATGTGATGTGCAGCCTGAACGGTAGATCGACTTGCATAACAAACTGTAATTTGCTTATTCCAAAATAGCAATCTGCAAATTGAAGCCAAAGTCCCTGCAACTATCCAAGGCCACTTATCTTGAGGTTCTGTTATAGCTTGAGTGAGCATGGAACAGTCTGTGTAAATTATGGTTGGAATCGGAGCCGACTTTGCCAAATCGATTGCTGCTAAAATCGCCAAAGCTTCTGCATTGATTGGTGCTGCACAAAAAGAGCTTCCAGCTTGTCCATCTACCACACGTCCCTCGGCATCATAAAGAATGGCACCGTAGGCTCCTTTCCGGATAGATGCTAGATAAGCACCATCACACACGACCTTACGATCGAAGGCCGTCGGAGCTAGAGAGTTAGTAGATAGAGTAGTAGGTAAGGTGGAAGCAAGGTCTAACCTTGTGGTAGTTCTAGTTCTCCATCTTTGTAGTTCCAATGTCCTTCTGGTCATCAAACTATTCAATGAAGGTAGTATATTCTGAAACAAAACTTCATTTCTCATCTTCCAGATGAACCAAACTGTGAACCCAATTTCAGTAGCCAAGTCCTTAGAGGCTGAAGAAGCTATATCAGTAAACCATTGAAGAGTCGACTGACCAGGAATTGGGCTGCGAATCGACGGTAAAACTTGCTGCCAAAAAGCTTTGCTAGTAGAGCAATGGAAAAGAAGATGTTCTAGACTTTCATCTGCCTGTTGACAAGTCATACAAGTAGCTGATGTACCACATCTTCTCCTAGTCAAGGCAATGCGAGTAGGTAAAGCATTTCTACATGCTCGCCATACAAAGAAACGCACCTTTGGTGGTAAATCAAGTTGCCAGAGCCACTTCCACAGTTTATTAATTCCTGAATCCACATGATTTCCAGTAGAAATCCTGTTTCTGCGAAGTAGTTTATAACATGAACGGACAGAGAAATTTCCAGATGACTCGTAATGCCAAATCAATCGATCCGAATAACCTTCCGGACCTAAAGAGATGAGGCAGATTTGCTTGACTACAGTTTCAGTAAAAACAAGTCGTAGCTTTCGAACATCCCAAATTCGTTGTGGATTAAGAATATAATCAGAAACTCTGGATGACATTTCAGCTCCTTGTAGAGGTGCACAAAAATGTGGTGCTTCTGGAATCCATGCCTCAACTAGATGTGTCCCATGTCCATCACCTATATTTTTTCGAAGACCCTGAAGCAACGCTTTACGTCCTTCCATAACACTTGCCCATATCCAAGAAGCTCGATGGTGACGAGCAACTTGTAAGAACTCTGATCGGGGAAAGTAAAGTCCCTTCAAACAGCTGCACCCATAAGGTTTCAGGTTGTGTTAGAATCTTCCATGCCATCTTAGCCACAAAGGCCAAGTTGAAATCATAAAAACTCCGAAAACCAAGTCCTCCTTCTGAAACTGGTTTACGAAGTTCACTTGCTGCCAACCAGTGAATTTTTCTGCTCGTACCATCACCTGACCACCAGAAATTGATTAGGACCTGATCCATTTTCCGTAGAAGATGCTTTGGTAACAGAAAACAAGAGAAGAGGTAGGATGGTAGAGCTTGTAAAACAGCTTTTATCATTACCGATCTGCCAGCATGTGATAGCAAAGAGCTCTGCCAAGTCTGAGCTCGAGCAATTAGTCTTTCAAGCATATAACGAAACGTTATGCTTTTGGTGGCTCCCAATCTGCAGGTACACCTAAATAATTGCCAATAGGTGCATCCAGATTCACTCCCAGCTCAAAAGCAATGCTAAGTTTTGTAGCTTCAGGTGTGTTTGAAGAGAACAAGACAGAAGACTTAAAATCACTATATACTTTTTTATGAATGATAACAACAGAATATATAATTAATTATTTAATGTAACACACTCTATGGCTCAAGATCCGGACCCAACCTTTAAAGGTTGGACCGGTTCCAACCAAAAACAGGAGGGGTAATTTGGGTATTTTAAAATTTTTAAAAAACCATAATTTAAGCTCCACCGCCGTTCCGTCTTTTTCTTCTTCTTCGTCTCTTTCCCCTGCCAATTCTTCTAAACCGCCTCTTCCCAATCCCCCTCCCGGCGACATTGCCTTTACTAACAACAAACAACGGCAGCCGTCTCTCCCCTCCCCCCAAGCACTCCAAGCGGCCCCCTGATCGCCGCAACTCCGCCTACAACAACCCCAACCCCAATGCCGCCGCCGGACTTCTCAGGAAAAACTCCGGCGTCAATAGATCCGTCGTCGAGTCTCTTCCCCTGTTCCGCTTCAGCTCCCTCAGGGGGGGGGGAAGACGGGCTCGAATGTGCAGTCTGTCTCATTGGGGGTGGAGGCGGGGGGACTGGCGGGGAGATCAAAATAAAATCCACAAACAAGAATGACAGTAAAGGAGTGAAGACAAACAAGGTTCAGTATATTTACCTTACATGCACCAAGGAATCGTTCAAAAAGAATAGCGATTTGAATCCGAATAACCAAGATTCCCCTCCGGTCCTGGACCAATCCGAACCTGTGTATAAAAAAAGTGAGCTTAGGTGTGGGTGCATAGCATTGATGTCACTGAAGCTGGATAGTGAGAAAGATGTGTACTAGATATTTCATTGGGTTTGGAAGCACAATCACGTGCTTATGCCCCCTCATTTGAGGCAATTCTTTCGATCTAACCGAGAGATTTCGGAAACCCATAAACAGATGGCAATAATGCATGATTCTGTTGGTATCCGTGGTCGTGATTCGTACGATTTGATGGCCAAATGCAGTGGTGGTGTTGAATTACTTGGATTCACCCGTAGCGATCTTTCTACTTTCATCAAAGCTTTTCGGTCCTAGGAGTCCGTTCTTAATGTTGGGGCTAGATGCTTTATGTATTTTGGCAGACGTGAGACTATGAAGCTTTTGGTGATGCTATTAGCTTTGACACGACATACAGGACAAACAATACCTTCCGTCCTTTAGGTATGTGTTCTTGGCACAAACTTTTTAATATTTATTTTTAACTCACGAAACAAGTATATAGTAAATACTAGTATTAATAGTTTGTTAGTCGAAGTGCTGCGATTCAGAATGGCAAAATCGAAACCAAGTAAAGAGTAACAAGAATCAAAAAGAGGGAAAAACAAAGTTGTGATCGTGGAAGAATTTCCACTGCCTTTGAAGCAATTTCCCGTCCACACACTTAATCACGAACGGCTGGAAAGCTCCCCAAGGTAATCACAGGATCTCTTATTCGATCGACACGAACAAGAACAACAACTTGCCCAGGAACCTTTTGAAGAAGGGAGGAGAGTGAATTGATTTTCTGTGTTTTTTCAGCTTCAGCAGCAGGGTTCTTTATAAGCTGCAAGATCTTAACAAACCACACCACGATCGCTGAAGACTAGTCCCTCACCTCCATTCCGAGATCAATGGCTAGATTGGTTCAAATAGAGAGGAAAGCGGAATCAGATAAATTCTGTTAGCATCATTTTCTGCTTTCCAAACAGACCATGGTCTTAGTTTGACAGCTGCCTTTCCAGATTGACACGCAACCTTTAGTTTGGACGGCAACGTTTCATCTTCAGACCATAGCTGCTGGTTCAACCAATCTAACCAACTCGGTTTATTCTTTGCATTTCCAACATAGTTTACTCCACGTACATTTGTTGCAGCCGTTTTTACTGGTTTCAACCACCACAGGAAGTTGGTTTTTTTGGAGCTTGCTTGATCTTCGAGGAGACTACTGAGGGGTTCAAATGGTTTTTCGAGAAATTCCTAGAGTGCATGAAGAAAAAACATCCAACTACAATTTTCACTAATCAGTGTCCGGCCATAACGGCAGGTATTCGAGCCGTTTTCCCTCACACATTTCATGGACTTTGCACTTTTCACATTCTAGAGAATGCAAAGGACAAGATCAAGAAAGACATGAATGAGGGTATGATGTCATCCCTTTGTAACTTAATGTTTGATGTGGATGATGAAGCGGGCTTCAACAAATGTTGGGAGTCGACAATCAGTAAATATTTCCCAGGGAAAGGTCCATATGGTCATCATTGGTTAGCTTGCATGTACAAGTTTCATCACCAGTGGTCTTCGGCATGGGTTAACAACAACTTCACGTGCGGTATGCGAAGTTCCCAATTGAGTGAGTCTTTCAATAGCAACCTCAGAATTTTCCTAAACACGAAGTGCAACTCACATCAATTCTTCACTCAATTCAACCGTTTGTTGGAAAGCAAGAGGGCTGACGAATTACAACTTGATTTTAATGCATTGAACTCAGTATCTCCTGCAAGATATGTCGCGGAGGTTTCCGTCCGGGAACGCACTCCTTCCTCGCACCCTTGGGGTATTGCACGTGACAGTCGCTTAGCAACGCCATTGTGAGTTGGGTCGGCTCGCGCGGAAGGCGCAAAAGAGAGGTATGAATTTAAAAAAAAATGATTCTTTGGAGTCGCCATCGATCTACTTCGGGTGGATCGAACACCCAGAGGATCCGGTTCAAACCGCGTGGTTCGATCCGGATATCAAAAAGGTCTGCGAAACTGAAATTCTAGGATCGGGGGTCGGTTACGTGCGGGGAAGGGTTAACACCCCGCTCCGCCCGGCTCGAAGTCGGTACTGCTAGACTACAATAAGTTTTTTTTATTATGGGTGCGTGTTAAACGATATAATGATCATTTTAGGATGGGGAAATGTTAGAGGAAGGTTGGACTCGAGTCAAAATTTTGACTGCCTACGTACCCAAAATTTCGGGATCAAAGTCCACGTAGTTCGATTTAAAAGGGTTTATTTTGACTTGCGTTCTATTTATACCATAATGATCGGGTTTCGAGAGTTATAATTTGTTTTGCTTTTATGTGCGTCGCTACTATTGTCAACGATTAGCACGATGGGTTCATTAAAGAAATGGGGTTTAATATATTATTTTAATTAGGGAATAAATATAAGAGAAATATTAGCGCGTACATGCAATCACATAAAAACTAATGCCTTATATTCGGAGATTTCGAAGCTTCCTAGCTACTACGGATGTATTAGCGTCTACTATTTTTAAGTTTAAATGAGGTTATATTATATTAGAGAAATGTTAAACGCATCGCCGCAATTGCTAACGTACTAACGTTTATTAATTTTAAATATTAAGTCAGAACATGTACTTGACGCATCGCTTCAATTGTTAACCAACATCTATTATTATTCATTATAAAAGAAACGTATATTTTATTAGGGAATATCGAACGCGTCGCCGCAACTGCTAGCGTACTAACGCCTATTAATTCTAAATATCATATCCGAACATGCCTTCAACGTACCGCTACAATCGTTAGCGTACTAACGTATATCATAATAAGTCCTAAAAAAAGTACATATTATGTAAAAAAAAATATTATGCGTGTTACCTTAACTATTGGCATAGTAACGTTTATTATATCCTAAAACTTTATATCGAAATGGTGAAGCTCAGTGAAATTTTAATTAAATATAAAATTCGTTAAGCAGGTTAGAATTGTCCTTCTTTGGGAGGCGATAAATAAAAAAATGTGGTGAGTTTCGAACCTACGACCCCTAATTATTAAGTCAAGGTCTTAACCATTAGATTAACTTACTTCTTGATTTAATTGCATGTGAATTTATTGGTCATATTGTTTTAAACGCAGCCAGCTTTAATCCGTCCCTACCCGGAGGCCCAACGAAGAGTTAAATTCGGCCCAACGAAAATTAAACTCGGCACGATCGTTTTAAACGAAATCACAAACGAAATCACCTAAACTTGTTGTTTCTAACCAATGTTGTTAAGACTGGACCGGTCATTGAACCAGTAAAATGAGAGGTTCAAGGGTTGAAGGTTCGACCGGGATCAAATCGTAAAAAAAAAACCGGTACACCAAACCGGTTGTACTACTTTTAAATAATTATATTTTATCTCTCATTTCTCTATAGTTTAAGCACCGAAAGTTGAATTGTCAAGAAAGTACCAAAAAGTTAATAATCCTTTTAACCTAACCCCAATTCTAAAATCTGATCCACCTCTTCCTTCTTTCCTTCATTCACTTTCTTCTTTCTTCATTATTTTCTTCTTTGTTCACCAGATGACATAGCTTTCAGTTCATTCGTTCATTGCAAAATCCAAACAAGTTTCCTCTTATTTCTTACGTCTTACTCGATTCTATTTCCGGATCTAGCTTCGTCCGACAAAAACAATACTTTTTCGACTCTTATTCTACTATTTTCCACAAACCAATTTTGTTCACTTTCTCGCTCACTCACGAACAAGGAGGAGGGTTGGTAGCGATCGGGGACTTTAAAGAGGTGCGACCATGTCTGAGGGCTTTGTCGAAACGGTTCGAGAAACGTGGAGATGGATCGGACAGAACGAGCATCCTTGGGAAGAACTTCGTAACTCAGGTATTTTAATTTTTAGTATACTGTACTAAAGTGTTTTGTCCTAAACTAATATTTCTGGGGTCTAGTATCAGTAATGGTTTGGTTTTGATGATTAAGAATGGCCACTTGAGTAGTGTGCTTGACTTGGTGGGTTTATTCAATGATGGTTTGGTTTTGATGATTAAGAATGGCCACTTGAGTAGTGTGCTTGACATGGTGGGTTTATTCAATGATTTGTTTAATAGTCTGTGTGTGGATTTGAAGAATCTCTTCAATGGTTTGAGCAGTTGTGTTGATAGGTATGAGTTGGCTGCTTGTAGAGCTTGTTTGAGAATTTATTTTATGATTCGTGTGGATGGCTTGCAAAATCGGTTTGGTGGGTTTAGTATCACTACATACACGGTTTGTTCAGTGAGTTCCTTTGGGTTACATATGAGGTTTGATTGGGGTGAATAATGAGGCTGCTTATTGGGTTATTTTTTTTGGGTCATTTGATAGCTAGTAAGCTGATTCCTTGGCTTGTTTAGGGGTGGTTAAATGGCTGAGTTTGAGTTTGTTTGAGTGTTTGAAGTGCTGAGTTTCTAGGTTGTTTAGGGATGATCTTGTGACCGAATTTCTGGGTTGTTTTGGTGATTAATAGGGTTGTTTTGGGTGGTTTAAAGGGCTGTTTTGGGTGGTTAAAAGTGCTGTTTTTGGGTGGTTTAAAGGGCTATTTTTGGGTGGTTTAAAGGGCTGAGTTTGGGTGTTTAAAGGGCTGTTTTTGGGTGGTTTAAAGGGCTGAGTTTGGGTGTTAAAAGGGCTGTTTTTTTTTTTGTGTTTGAAGTGCTGTATTTGGATGGTTAAGAGGGTTGTATCCACTCATTCAGTCGTTGTTACCCTTTTGTCAATCATTAATTAGCTTTACCAACACAACTCAATTTAAGTGAAACAAGTATTTGCACGTGTGAAATGTTTCGGTCTATTGTTTGTTTTTAAGCGTTGCACATATTTAGTGGTAAGCAAGAGTGGACACCAATCTTTTTACTCATATCTACTTGGTCATCATACTTGCTTTGAGTGAGGGCTTATATGTTTCGTCCAAATGGTTTAAACATGTTTATTTCTTGAAATGTGATTGAGACTAATAAGCACTTTTAGTCAAGGGAACCAACATGAAATAGAGTATGATGCATGAATGATGAGATTATGAAGTTGACGTAGTTGAGAGTGCTCACCTTGAGTGTAATTTTCGGTCTATTTGTATCACCTCTCTAGCCTTTGATCCTTCACTCCTTTGCTTTGATCTTGGTTTTTGGATGGTTTCTTTATCTATTTTGAGTTTAGTCTTTGGATCTTAAATGTACACTTTATTTTGGATTGTGTTTTCTTGTAGGTGTGGAACACTTTGGGTAAAAATGGAGCTAAATGTGGAGTGTTATGGGTAGAATGATGAAGGGGAGGTGGATTAGTAATGAAGAAGGGGGTGAGGTTGTGATAGTGTAAAAGTGAGGAGTTGGAATGGATAATAATGTAGGATATGAACTGTTTTCTCTTCTTTCTTTCTTTCTTTTTTCTCCGTTTCTCCTCCCTCTCTGCTCTCTTTTCTTCCTCTCTACTCTTTTCTTCCTCTCTACTCTTTTTTTCCTCTCTACTCTCTTTTTTCTCCTTGCTCTCTTTTTTCTCCTCTCTGCACTCTTTTTTCTCCTCTCTGCTCTTTTTTTACTCCCTTTTTCTTCCTCTCTCTGCCCTTCTTTATGTGGCTCCCAAAGCTCCATTTTATAGAAATTCAACACTCTTCCCCACTTGGCCAAAGAATTCAAACAATAGTGGGTGGAAGAAGGACTTTAGATCTGCCCACATGGGTCCTAATGATTGAGTTTGAATGGGCTCTATTAACTTAACAGATTGCTGAAATGGGACAAATCTGAGCCTAGGTGGCTGTTTGACACAAATTGAATCGGGCCGAGTTGACCAATCTTACACAGTCGGGCCGAGTTCAAAAGATTAAGTAGATTGCAGAGTTGGGTTGAGCCCATCTTATTTTCGTTATTGAGTTCAGCCCACTTTTCTAGAATATTTGTAATGGCCTTAAACCCAAAGTTCAGTCCTATTTTCCTCTTAGAGCCTACAAGCCTTAATTTCGACATACCCATACGCGCTTAGAGATAGGAATCGTAGTTCTTCGGATACCAATTCATCAAAGATGATTTTTTTTTGTCTTCAAACATCCATTTTAAAAAATGAATTTTAAGATGGAGTGCCCGGCTATCGGAGTTTCAGAACGACTTTAAATTTACTAAAAAGAACGAGGACCCGGACAAAATATGGTTACCACAAGATACACAGTCCATCCACATGTTCATCAAGCATTCAAGGTATGTCCCTTTGAAGAACTTCTACATGTGTGCATACTATTATTTTACCAATACTATTATTTCGTTAGTAACTGTTATTACATTTCATTCCAGTTTTACACCAAGACAATCTTCATGCACTTCGAACTGGAATACTCTGTCATGTCTGCTTATTTTCCAAAAAGCTTCCCCATAAATATTGGAGAAAATATTAAGGCTTATGACTGGTTTAAGCTCGATGAAGACCAAAAAACTGTGATCGACGAGCGTCGCGTCATTGTGAACTCCACTTCTTCGGACTACAAATGCACATGTCGTGTATTTGATTCGTGCGGTTGGTTATGCCGTCACATATTGAAGACTATGGATTTTGAAATGCAATGGAATCATTTTGGACCTCGTAATATACCGGCAAAATATTTCAAGGATCGTTGGTCTAAGACAGCAAAGTTGGGTCTATCATCCATTGTACTGAATAATAGTACAGAAGAGGAACCTGATTCCGAAGCGGGCAGGTATCAAAGTTTATGCTCTCTAATTGCAGCCTTTGCATTAGAAGCTTCTCCACTAGTTTCCACCTACAAGGTTGCGAGGGAAATAATAACTGCCGGTAGAAACCATGTGCGAACCATGATTCTTGAGCAACACGATCTTCCTGACAATGCCGCAAATACCACTGGTCAAGGTATTTACAATTTACTTCATTTACCATTTTATAATTCGAACCATATATAGCCCTTATATAAATAATGATACTATTTTCTTGCAGGAATGATCAATTTACCACCCCCGCCACCAGTATATGCCGGCCGTCCAATACCGAATGGATTGAAGAAGAAGACCGTTGTAACCAGATCAAATAAGAGGCTGAAGTCAACACAAAAAACCGAGAGAGACCGGCGCAGGCATAGACAGCAAGCTAAAGTTCGACGTCAAAACGCCAGTTCCTCGCAACCAGTGGATTAATTTGTTTACTTTAATATGACAGTCAGATTTATCTTTTCTCAAACAATTTTTATGTCTACTTCGATTACATATGAACGCATGAATACTCTACGCGTGGAACATTTTCTATATATTTATTATACTTTCTTAATACTATTATTTCGAGAAATGAATTTGTTGGTAAGGGTAAGGGTTTGTGTTTTTTATTGGTTCTATTATATGGCTCTATTACATAAGTTGAAAGAATTTATCATCTTTCATACAAGAACTTAATTTTTTTCGTTCAGAATGTTTGTTTGAAGCTGAAATTATATACAAATACTCATTCCGAAACATGGCATTTCTAAATTCCCAAAAAAAATGTATTTTCTGAATACTATTATATCGGAGTATAAATAATTTTAGGAACTAAACTAATTACGAAACAATATACTACCACAAATATTATAAGGACATAATTTTAATCACAATATTTTCGAGTGGATGGTCAATTTTAATAAATAATCTTAGGGAAACTACTTCATCCATAATCGGGGAAAAAACTAAATCACTCATTATCCAACTAAATACTAGTATTCAAGAAGAATAAGAAACAATCCCCTTCAAACAACCTTCCAGAATCCAACAAAATTCCAAATGCCAAGTAGAAAAGTTTATCATTCAACAAACAATCCCCTTCAAACAACCTTTAGTCCAAAAACAAACTCCCTACTAGAAAACTATTTTCACCGCGGAGTTGGAACTTGCGATGGACTGATTGTGTAGTGCACCATCCCTGTTTCGAGCACAGCCTTCGCTCTCTTGTTCATTGGGTTTGCAAACATTTCGAGAAATACGATTTCCCTGTATTCTCGAATTTATTGCTCATTCTTCCACTCCTTAGCCATCCACGGAAGAACCTTCCCATCCCATTTTTCGAACATCCTCAGTAGGTAGTCTCCGCAAAAAGAGCTGTCATGACGTTGCCTAATACCCTTAATCATCTCCCATTTGAAACTGCTGAAATTAATGGACTTACCGCTGCTAGAGAAATACTCAGATACATGTTTCATCACGCGGTACCCCGTCGTCATCCACTGATGATTGAAACCATCTGTGCTCCTGCTGTCAAAGAATTGAAACTTTTGATCTCTCGTGTTCAAAATGAACATAAAATAATGCTCAGCGTGTAGAATCGGGAAGCACCACTGCAAAGGAACAATAAAAAAAACACCATCTGTCTCAGCCCTGAATAATAGTATCGTAGGAATAACAGTATTATACACAAATCCAAACCAAGGCATGAATTATTATATTATTAAGTTGCAACAAACTTACAATTTCGCAAGTACTTGTTAGGTCTTCGTATTTGCTCATCCAGGTGTGCTCATGAATGGCCCTATCAGCAATCAAGCCATATACCCCCAGCTTTCATAATTGGTTTTTTAATGTTGGCGTGAACTTGTCCCTGTCAAGTATGAGAAAAATTCAAATGTTTAGTTTCAATACCAAAAAAAAATACAGATTAAAAATTCATGCCTTGATCAAACTACTTACCCGCCACCCGCCAAAGGGAAAATCCACTTCTTAATATCCCATGTTCAGCCGCCAACCAGTTCAAAGCGTACCCGTAACTGTCCACAATGTGTGAGCAAACCGGTTTCATGCTAAGGAATTCTGCCATTTGTGCCGCTTGTACACAAAATTCAGCCGAACCAAAATCAATTATAGTATTCTTCCTGCAAATTCAATACCACACCATTTTCATATTTAAATACTATTATATGTGTTTAAATAAATATCCAAAAATTAGGCAACTAACCATTCATCATTTGCATGGAGAATATACTCCTTCAAAGCCTCCACCTCCACATCAATGTTCTCTAACATTTCATTTTCGTCCACTTGGGTTACTCTGACTGTTTTTGCTGCTTTTTTAACATTTTCTGTTTGATTCTTCATCTTGCCCTCAGTTGTGTATGGACTGACAGTTGATAGAGCAGGTTTGCGACTCCTCTTTGGACGTGCTCTAACACCTCCTTTTTCAATGTTCTCAGTACCACCCTTCCTTTTAAGGAGTTCTTGCAATGGAATGTGGTCAAAGTCATCATCATCATCGACATCAAGACCCTACGAAGACACAAGAGATGAAAACCATAGCCAAACAATAGTATGTACCGAAAATAGCACAAGCCCTAATACTATTATTGATAATACTATTATTTCATCAATAATAGTATTCTTACAGACCGTCATAAGCTGTCTTACACAAAATATAAACGTTAGCAATACTAGTATTTAGACAATCCTATTATATGGGCACAGATTTTCGTACCCGAACAGTTTCGACAGCTATTTCACTAACTGATGGCCCCTTATCAGCATTCTTTTTTCCAGATTTGGCCTCCGATTTCGAAGATTCCCCAGCTCCTTTTCCCTTGGAAACAGAGATCACCTCCTCCTCTGCATTTGTTGGTACATCATTGAGACCAATAGATTCAGTTTTCTCACTCGAATCATCTACATCGCTAGGTGTGTCTTTTTTGTCTGCCTTTTCCCTTCAGCGATGTTCTGCCGCTTTGTTTCTCTTAGTCTCGTCAGATGCACATTACAGTTATCACGGATTGATGTGATCCATTGTTCCATATCACTCATCTACAATACATGGTGAAAATTAGTTTCAATAGATTTTCAGACACTAAGCTGAAAATTAAATTTTTTGAATCGAATTGATACTTACCTTAGCTGTTGACATTCCAGTAAATGTCAAATTCGTTGTAGGCCCAAAAACTGGTTTCCCATCAGTTTCACTTCCCTCATTTGCTTGGTAACCAGATTTCCTCTGAACTGCCTTCAAATCAGTCTTCACCTTCTGTGTGTCCCAATAATCACAGAATGGAAGTGTAGGACTAGGTCGAGATGGACGGCTGTCGAACTTCTGGCAAATCGAAACCTGTTACAAATACAATGCAACAAACCTTTAAAAAAACTTTCTAAATGAAAATAAATGTCTTAATAACATGCTGCGACCAGATCAGTTTGGTTTCCTTTCTAGCTAACAAACAGTATTGAGGCAATACTATTATCTAACTAATTCTAGTATTGTATCCCTTACTTACCATGACCAGATGCAAATCACACTCAATATATTTTCCTTTCTTCGATTTTACCATGCCCTCATGAAGTTGATCTGCCACATGGCTGCACCAGTTGTATTCGAGAAGTTTTCTCAACCGGTTCTTCTGTATCAACCGTGCATACTCCATAGACGCCACCGACCGAGTTTTGGGGCATAGTAATGACCCCGTTACAAACAGTACGTACATCTGACACCATGTCTGTTTGTCCACCTCTCTCTCATACAGCCTGTCTCTAAGGAGCTTCAGGTCTACATTTGTGCTGCCGACTTTTTCAAATTTTAGACCAAGCTCTGCAACCATATCATTCATCTCCTTCTTCGTTTTTTCAGACAAGTCGACTACACGTTTACCCTTTGGCAGCCCGTAAACTTCATGCACATCTTCTTCCGAAATTTTCAATCTCTTATCTTCTCCGATTATGAAACTCCTTGATTGTACATCATAAAAATCTACAATCCACCCCCTGAATTCGAACGGCAACTGATTCATCTTAACCTTAATCGTACCACCAAATCCAATACTATCCAACACCTTCACTCTTTCAGTCAATCCCAATTGTATAAGCTTCTTGTGCAGTTCCAAAATTCTGTTTGGACTGCATCTTGCATTTGCCACTGCTGATCCATATCTGCAAACAAATTATCCAAAAAACAGTTTAGAAACACAAGTATAGGTATTCTTCCCGCTAAAGAACCACATACTATTACAGGCTCTATACTAGTATCCAAAATATAAATAAACAACATAAATAGTGGTATTCAAAATCCATCAGTTAACACACATTGATGTTTATTTCAGAACACAAATAAGACAAATATCATCTACAAAATCACAGTTTCACACGAAATTGCAACGTTTACCTAGCTTGGGCTTGCTGTGTATTCAATTGAGATTCTCCAACAACAGGTTCATCATGCCTATTCACTGGTTCAGCCCTGTCTTCCGGTCGTTTTGGTGCAACAAGTTTTTTCGGCTTCGGCTTTTTGGATACCGCCAACTTAATCCTTTTGCCCCTTTGCTGAACAGGAGTATTCGTCATCTCGTTCTCTGAATTTGACAAAGAAACTTCATTAACATCAAACACAAAAATCAAGGACGTGAGCCCAACAAAAACCAATCAAACCACACACTTGTACAACAACATGCCATCACAAGTATAACTTTTAATAATAGTATTACAGAAATACTATTATCTTCTCATCCAGACCACACAGAAACGACACAGTTTACCTCATTCAATAATAGTACTGTTTCAATACTATTATTGGCTATTTTACTGTGAACTACGACAACTATATGCTTATAATCTAACGCAATGGCTGCACATATGTGGAACAAACAGTAATCATACAATAATTGCATCAGAAAGGCCAATCCACACACACAAAACAGAGTTGCAGGAACAATTTACATTACAAGTTATATCAGCATTTTCACATGATGGATCTAAAATAACACATCAGTTTACATGGATAATAGTATTACAAAAATACTATTATCTGCTCAAATCAACAACAAAGAAACACCAAAGTTTACCTCATTCAACAACAGTAATTCTACAATACTACTGCTGGCCAGTAACTGTTAACTGCAACAACTATAATCTTTCAATCAAACGCAATATGTGCACATATATGTGGAACAGATAGTAATCATACAATACTTGCATCATAAAGGCCAATTCACACACACAAAACAGAGTTGCAGGAACCATGTACAATACAATTCATTTCAGCATTTTCACATTCTGGAAGCAAAACACACAAATAAGCTTATATGGATAATAGTATTGCATAGACCAGATGTATTTCCAGAATAACAGTTAATTTGACTTTCAACCACGAATCATTTGGATAATAGTATTAACCTAATAAAAGTACCAGAACCATACCCAAACCACAACAACCAAACTGAAAAACGCGATGAATGCTGTCACTAAACCTAATTCCGAACACAATCGAAACCGCAACTACGTCTGATTGCACGTGCAGAGTTAGAAATCAATACCTGGTTATGGGTTCTTGTCGGCTCTTCTGATTTCACGAAACCACAGCGGCTGCACCAAACAACTGCACCAAATCAGGAATCGAAATTAGTTGGGATGAATCGGCAGAAGGAATGTTGCTCGGTAGTGCTTACCTAAATGAGAAGACTGATTCAACTCTTCCAGCAACGGCAGTTGCACTTTCAATCGGCGACTAAGAGCAGACTCGTTTAAGACTGCATAGAAGATTTTGGAGAAGATGGGGAGCGGTTGTTTTTGTGGCTACGGTTAAAAGAGGTATGTAAATGGAAAATGTAAGTAGTATAATGAAATTTGGGGTAATAAAAATATTTAATATGGCACAATAAATAGGTCAATCCCATTATTTTATTACTATAATCTTTCCACCATTAGATCTATTCTATGGAGATCTAATGGCTCTTATGGATTATGTCATATAGACATAATCCATAATTTTGTCACCACTCCTAATCCGATTAGTATGTACATCCACAAATAATATTTTGAATATCACATTACAAAAGTATTATAATAAAACATATTATATGTTATATATAATAACATTTGTTATATAATCGTATGATAGAGTGTGTTACATTAAATAATTAATTATATATTATGTTGTTATCATTCATAAAAAATATATTACGTTGTTATGTTTGATAATAGATTATTTTGTGTTAATACTTATAGTTTACCAAGACAATGAGTTTAAGTCAAACAAAATTAAATATATATATATAATATATATATATATATATTTGAAGATAAATAAATAAAAATCCTTATATTCTATATATAACATTTGGTATATAAACATGTGACAACATGTGTTACTTAATTTAAAGTACAATATATACATATACATACTAATTTAAGATACACAAAAATATTGAAAATAAATTAACAAGTACACAAACCTTTGCCGTGGAAAAATAACACTTGTCTAATTGTTATCCAATGATCAAACTAGGTTCGCTAGTTTACCATTAACAATTCAGACTCTCAATGTTATCATATTGTACGTATCTTCCCATGAATATCATGAAGAGGGTCTTATGATGATTTACTTCACACTTTGTCTTATTGTTTTACCAAAGGTATTAACTCCTACCTTTAAACAATTTCAACAAAGTGCTAAGACCAACTTTCAAGTATTTGATACATATCCTAATACATACATATCCCAATACTTGAAAAACCAATATTACTAATAGATTAATAATATTCAATATTTTGATCCAAAATATTCAACATCGGTCTAATTTCTAAACCAGATATTAGAAACTAACAATATTATTAACACCTTAATAATATTTAATATTTGATTATCATGAAATCATAGAACAATATTATTAAAATATAATAATATTAAATATTTAATTATATCCAAACCAAATATTAGAAAATAATATTATTAATGCTTTAATGATATTCATATCTGGTTATTCTAAACCAAATAAACCAAATATAAGTAGCCTCAATATTATTAATAATATTCAATATTAGGTTATCAAATCAAATATTGGTAACCCCAATATTATTAATAATATCCAATATTAGTTTTTTTTTTCAGAACTAAATATTAGTGACAACAATATTATTAGTACTTTAATAATATTTTAACAATATTATTAATACCTCAGTAATATCTAGAAATATTATTCATATATCAATAATATGCTACAATATTATATGTACTTCAATAATATTCAACAATATTATTAGTACTTCAATAATATTCAACCATATTATTAGTACTTCAATAATATTCAACCATATTATTAGTACTTCAATAATACTTAACCATATTATTAGTACTTCAATAATATTTAACAATATTATTAATACTTCAATAATATCCAACAATATTATTAGTACTTCAATAATATTAATATTCAACAATATTATTAGTACTTCAATCATCACACAACCTTTTGAATTGCTTCAAAATCTAGAGTCACATTTACATTTGCACCTCAATCAGTCAAGACACACATTTTGAAACTGTTAAAGTTTCACACCAATAACTTCTTACTAGAAGTGTCATTGACCTTGTGTTTTGACGTGAAAGAAAATCCACAACTTTTTCTCAAGTCATCACAATAGATAAATGTTCTTTACGACTGTTGGAACCTACGCTTCGATTTACCGAGTATGGAAAGTGAGGACTTTCCTAAGAACGAATTTTTGTTGACAATACACGACGTGAGTTCGTGTACCAGATTGGAAAGGGGATCACATGATCACTTAAGTCCCTTCAACCTTAGAATTCGCTCTGTTACGACACTCTAGTCGAAAAGTAAAGAGGCTTTGGCTTGTAATCAACTCGAACCAAGTATTTTCTATTTCACTGCATTTTATTTTGAGTTGATGTTTATTAAAAATTATTAAGAAACATGTTACATTATTGTTATATGTCCAACATGTCTTCCTCTCCCCCAACTTTTGATTCCATCATAACAACATCGAACTTTTCTCATACTTAATCAATATAATTCACCTCCCCAATTGCCAATTCGACACGAAAAAATCCTCCTCATTTTTCGCAAACCTTCGTTTCACTACTCTGAACAGTCCATCATCCCTAGCAACCCAAACAGTGACGTACGGGCGCACCTCGTTCTGCGCTGCATCGGGCTGACGGTAGGCATCGAAAGCGACATGATGAGTGTTGGACGGCGCCAAGTAGCACCAAAAGAGAGTATTGTAGAAAATGGAGTCCCTAAAACGCCACTCGTATTTGTTATTAAACTTGATGTGATGAACACCCAAATCGTCGTCCTTGGACTTGCAATGTACTAGCAATGATGCCTTCGGATCACTTAGGTGGTTCCATACTTCGACATAGTGGTAAGGGTTTAGGGTGAAGTTGAAGTCGAATGATGTTGTCGGAAGTGCGAATAGTGTCGCGAATGTTGCTATGATGCCGATGAAATGAATGACACTTACGGCCATCTTAAAAACCTAATTTGATGTTCTTGATCTAGTTTGATTGTGTCTCTATTTATAAGGTTAATGAATGCTAATGGTGGGATTAATATTGTTTTGATTTATAACCTTCATATTAAGAGTTTTTGTATCTCCTTAATTGTTAGGTGATGTTATGAAATAGTACTACTTGTTACTTTTTCGGATCAAATAGATGAACTTGCCATTAGCGATAACAGTAGGATTCCATTAAACTGCTACGTACCGTCTGTATTTTACTATGGTATGGTTTCTATTTTTTTTTCATAGACGGATTTTTATACTTCTAGTTAAAAATAATATTTATACAAATTGTGTTAAAACTAAAATGGATTCAAATTATATCACTAAAAACGGGCTGAACATAGTAAAGCACAGACTATACATAACAATCGGCTGTATATATGCTTATAAATATATTTATATATTATATGTATTTAAAAATGTAAAATTATAATATTTTTTTGATGAATAATAAATTTTATTCATCAAAGAGCAAAGAATAAGGGAAGGGTCCCCATATTCGAATACCCTACAACCGGTTCCCATAATGTCATTTAGTGGGGGGTGTGGCCCCCGATAATAATGTCATTTAGTGGGGGTGTGGCCCCCGAACATAATGTCATTTAGTGGGGGCGCACCCCCCACTAAATATTTTTTGGTTTAGTCAGGGGCCGCGCCCCCACTAAATGATATTATTGTTGGGGGCCGCGCCCCCCACTAAATGACATTATTGTCGGGGGCCACACCCCCGACTAACTCAGTTTCAAGTCTTTTATTTTAGTTTTTTTTTTTTTTTGAAAAGTGAACTGTTCTCATTAAGGGCAAAAGCCAGGGAAACCATTACAAGTTACAGAAATAACATGCAATCCAATTGGGCGGAAGCCCCAATTGAAAATGAAAGTTGGAAACATACTATTTTAGTTCGTTGCATGAAAAAAAGGTAACAATTAATTCACTTGCCAGTTTAATTGGAATGAGGCCTTTAATATAATTTGAAGAAAGATTCATTCCAAACAGAACACTAGTTAGAACAAATTCATTTCAATTGCATATCTTGCCATCTGGGTACTGCTGGGTGCTACTTGAGCAGCATTGAACAAAGGCAGTATTAGCGCAGTCCAGAAAACTGATTTAAATGAAGATTTAACTGATTGCCTTGACCAAGTTGGCCCTGCGCTAATATGACCAAGTTGAACATGACGGACCAGCAGATAGCTGCCTGCTCTGAAATTGTTTGTGTCCCATCGGTTGAGATGATGTTTTTTTTTTTTTTTGAACGAGGTTGAGATGATGTTGATTATAGATTAATACATATTTATCAAACGAACAATTCCGTTGACTTTTCCGCCCGAACTCCGTTTAGTCTGTTGACTGTATGCACCATGTCAGTTTTTACATCTATTTAATTGCTGATTATGAAATCTATTAAACCTACTTCCTTAAAAATTAACATTCCTTCTGGAAATCACTGATTTCCTCTAAATTCAGTTTCAAGTCTTTACCCATATGTTGTAACTAGGGTTGGTTGCTTAAATGCTCGCAGAACTTCGGCAAAATAACCTTCCTAGCAATCACTGAACTTCGATGATTTAACCAAACAGTCATTGTTAGCTACGGACATCCATTATTCCGTCTGTCTGCCTATGTGGACTCGCCACATCAATCCGCCACGTCACATTTTTTTTTGAACCCAAATCTAACCGATCACCCGACCGAAGACCCAACCCAAAACCCAACCCGGACTAACCCAAATCATTTAAATCTCACCTATATTTAAGAATGAAGTCTAAAATTTCTGTCCCATTACATCATCCCCCATATCACCCACAATCGTTCATGTCGATGGAAGACTACCAACAGAGATGTGTATGTGGAGCATATTGCTTCTTCTCCCACGACCATATGACTCTGTTTTACTTCCCGTGAACTGCAAGACATGATTGATACACGATTAACCAAGTAACTGTAATGTTTTTGATTTAAGACCAGTATTAGCAGCCATCTATTGAACAAATATAACAAAGAAACTAACGATCAAACTGGGGTTTAGGATAGCAAAGAGTTGCTAGAACCCATTTGAAATCAACATTTTTTCACTTTTAAAAAAGAGCGTGTATTTCATAAATATTATAAAATCTAATTTCATAATTTTCTACTATATACAATTTTGTGAGTAATTTGAAATTAAATAAGTTGATTATGAAATTTGCTAAAATGTAATTGATAGTAAACATAGCATTAATGTTCGACTATTGTATTTTCTATTTTACTGCATTTATTTTGAATTGATGTTTATTAAAAATTACTATGAAACTTGTTACATATTGTTATATATATGTCCAACATGTAACCTCTAAACCTTCAAGGTCTTGCTCTTCATGTTCAGCTTTCGATTTCGTCATAACAACATTGAGTTTTCTCATACTTAATCAATTCACTTCCCCAATTGCCAATTCGACACGAAAAAAAATCCTCCTCATCGGAGAGTGATCCGTTGGCTCAATGGAGGAACAACCACCTTATAATTATAACCAATTTTTCACCTCCCCAATTTTTCATCGCTTACATTATGGTTGAGTTCCGTAAATGAGTTTTTGGTATTAATAATCACTATCGCTACCGATAATTATAACCACTACCGCTACCAGAGTCCTTCCACTGTATTTTTTTTACTGCATTTTATTTTGAAATGATGTTTATTAAAAATTAGGAAAAATAGCATTTTAGCCCCCTCTACTTTGCCAACTTAACAAATAGCCCCCTATACTATAAATCACTCATTTTACCCCCTCCTACTTCGACTACTTTGCTGTTTTGGTCATTCCGTTTCAATTTTCGTCTTCTTAATTAGCATCAAATTTGGACACATCCACACATCGACGAAGTGAGATATTGGAGGTAGGATATGAAGAGTTGGTTAGGGAGGTAAATTGGGGAAATATCACGAAGAGTATGGTGAAATACAAAGAGTTTTAAAACCGCACATTTTATTCGTCGATTTCATCTTATCTAATTATATATACTTATATTACCAATTAAAACACACTTAGTAAGCTAATACATGACTATTGGAGCTAACATGGTGTATTGAATGCTCATCAATTAACGTCATGAAGACGAAGTTGAAACGAAAGGACCCAAACGGCAAAGTGGTCGAAGTAGGAGGGGTAAAAAAAGCGATTTATAGTATAGGGTGCTATCTGTTAAGTTGGCAAAATAGAGGGGGTAAAATGCTATTTTCCCTAAAATTTATTAAGAAACATGTTACATCATTGTTATATGTCCAACATGTCTTGCTCTCCCCCAACTTTTGATTCCCTCATGACAACATTGAACTTTTCCCATACTTTTTTTTTTCCAGAAAGGCAATTACTTCCATTAATGATTCAAATAAAAACAAATAGAGTTTAGAGACATGGATAAAAAGTCAGGAGGAACCACTCCCGATATCGGCAAAATGAAGAAACGTGATCTACGAGCTAACTCATGGGCAACCACGTTTCGGTTTCTCCTAATCAACACAACTTTATACTCTGCATTGTTCTTGCATATTCTCTGGCAATCCAACGTCAAACGACCATACTCATATATGTCTTCCTTAGCTCCGTTCACATCATCTGCCACCTGCTTGCTATCGGTTTCAAAGATCACTAAGTTGTACCCCATACTCTGTATCCATTCCATGCTCGACCTCAATCCTCGCATCTCTTCCTCCCTTGCTGTTGCACAGCCCGCCTCCTTCTGCATGACGAACTGCAGCACCACCCCCGTTTCATCTCGTACCACCATTCCCAAATCGTGGCAGCCATCTTCCGGAAATGTTGCGATATCCGCCCGTGATACGTGGCAACCCGACCTAACTATTAGACAATGACCACAATAAAAAAAAATTATTGTATTATTTTAGAATAATAGAAAATAGTATAGGCCATGTTTGGTATGGAGTGATTTTAAAGCAGGGATTCTGAATAGCATGTATTTTACCAATCCCTTTGTTTTTTGTCCAGAAATTATCATCAAAATGCATGCTATTGACATGTTCAAATACATGTTGAGAAAGGTTTTGAAATCTTACCTACATAGGTAAGATTTTAACATGGACCAAAATACATGTTGGCCCACACCCATGAATGACTCACACTTTCCCCATTTTACCCCTATCTTCATCCACCAAACCCCTCTTTCTGCACTTTTCCTCTGAATCTGTTTGTGGATTAACTTCTATTATTAGCTTGAATTTTTGGGGATGGTTAGTGAACTAACATGGACAATTGTTGAATAATGAGCATGGAAAGTCCTAATAGCAATTCCTTTGTGTTTCTCTATGGTAATATAGATTGAATCACTATGGCAAGACCTCCAAGAAGACATGAAAGACAGAAAATGATATTAGCTTGTGTTAGTATGTGGTTTGGCATGATAGAGCAATACCTTACATTGTTATTAGAATTGGCCATATATGTCGGTAGAGTGGCTAGCGAATCGACAAGAGAACCACCCCACATATTGACACTACCATTACCTAGAGCAGTTTACAGAATTCGATTTCTGCATTATGCTACTAAGACAACAGATTTGAACTACATCAGCATGCTATAACTTTCTCACTGCTTCTTCAATTTAACAAATGTGAATGAACACTTTGAGTTGTTTATAGGTCAGTAAGGAAAATTTTTGGTATTTAACACATACTACTTTTTTGTAATCCAGCTAATGAATAACATGAATCCTTTGCTACCAAACAAAGACTTTGTCAAAATTTAAGTTCTCAATACCTTGCATTTAAAAATCCATGCTATTTAAACAATACATGTATTTTGAGAACCCCTGCACCAAACATGGCCATAGTTTGATTGGTTGTTCTATGGCGGTTATAATTTTTTTTAAATGTTAAAGTACCATTTTGTGCAAGTGCAAAATAGCGGTGACTCATTTTTCCCGAATCTTTCTTCCTCTCCTCTGCTTCTTCTTCCCCAATCCCCATTGGTTTTCGCTCATCTTGTCATGTTGCAGCGTCGTTCGGGAACACGAGAAGAAGCTAGAGACGACGGGTGAGTTTCCTTCCATGAATTTGTGGCCCTTTCGTATCAGTATTTCGAGTCGTGTTCTTCGCTCAGCCAAGTTCACAACCATAGCTTGGATTAATCCGTATCCGTGACAGTATGAAGACGAATTGATCTGAAGTTGGATGCTTTACTCTTAAGTGCAATATCGGATACCTAAATTAGCAAAAATGATGAATTAGAAGCTGAACTTTTGGTCCTTTCACTAGTCAATGGGACTGAATTGGAGAAATTGGGATTCTTAAGTCTGTGTTTCTACTTTCTTGATATAAACCTTTGTGTTAGTTGCATTGTTTGTGTGAATTGAGGCTAAGGGTTCGAGAGTTAGAATGAAATCATGATTGAATCATGGCAGAGCTTGCCTTGATGCTAAGGGATTGTTTATGAGAGATTGGCAGATTGGTACCATCATGGTCATACTCAGTATCAGCATGTTCAATTTTGCGCCTTAATTGCGGACCCTTGAACTCAGCATTTGCAGGATGGAGACACAGATCCAGATAAGCGCAGAGAAGTATGCTGCGGATATCTCCTCCATAAGAGAAGCTCATAGTCGTATAAAGCCATTTATTCACAGAACTCCCGTTCTTACCTCGGAATCACTGAATGACTTGTGTGGAAGGAAGCTATACTTCAAGTGTGAATGTTTTCAAAAGGGGTAAGGAACTTCCAACTCTCGACCACTTCTGAACATCTCGAATTGAGATTCATATCGTCATTTCTTCTTGACAATTTCTCGTTTTGTGTTGTTGGTTAAAAGGGGAGCATTCAAATTTAGAGGTGCTTGCAATGCCATATATTCACTAGATGATGAGCAGGCAGCCAAAGGTGTTGTTACTCATAGCAGGTTTTCCCCTACATCTGGCATTCCTTTGTATGTCTTTCACTGTTAATATGCTTTTTTTGTAATGATTTACGAATGGAATTCTCGTGTGTAGTGGTAACCATGCAGCAGCATTGGCATTAGCTGCAAAACTAAGGGGGATTCCATCATACATAGTTATACCGAAAAATGCTCCGGAGTGCAAGGTTGAGAACGTATTGCGTTATGGAGGCCAGGTTATACGGTGTGAAAGCACAATGCAGGCTCGGGCGGATACTGCAAGTAAGGTGATGGAGGAAACAGGTGCCCTCCTTGTTCATCCTTTTAATGATGGCCGTATCATAAGGTAGCTCCACTACTGTATCGATTCTCCACTTCCTTTTGTTGTTTGAACTCGAATTCGTAACTGTGATGCACCACTCTACAGTGTTGAAGAAGGTACATATTGGAATTATCTTATAGTCATCTTGAATTATCCCATTTTAGGTCTCTAGGTTGGTCATTCCTCTGAATACAAATCCATAGACTGGTTCTGATCCTTGCTCGTGAGCTCTGAATGGACCGTCCTAGTAGCCTTCCAGGTTCCACAAGTGTAATAATACGGTTTATTTTCCTTTTCTCAGCGGGCAAGGTACCATAGCATTGGAGCTTTTGGAGCAAGTAACACATCTGGACACCTTGGTGGTGCCTATAAGTGGTCAGTTTAACAAACCTCACTAAGTTATCTTTATCATATTCAGCCCACTGCTAAATGACTAAACCAATACACAGGAGGTGGTTTGATCTCAGGGGTGGCATTAGCTGCCAAGTCCATCAACCCTTCTCTCAAGGTTTTCGCCGCAGAGCCTAAGGGAGCCAATGATTCTGCTCTTTCTAAAGCAGCAGGCCAAATCGTGACACTGCCTCAAACTGACACCATTGCTGACGGACTTCGAGCTTTTCTCGGTGATCTTACCTGGTATTAGAAACACTCATCATCCTGTTCTGCTACCTGAAAACTTACCGAATGATCATCAGGATCTCACATTCCTCACTCGTCTTTTTGAACAGGCCGATCTTGAGAGACTTGGTCGATGATGTGATTGTCGTGGATGATAACGAGATCATAGATGCGATGAAACTCTGCTATGAGATCCTTAAAGTCGCAGTGGAACCAAGTGGAGCCATAGGCCTTGCTGCTGTCCTATCCAGTAACTTCCATGAACATCCTGCATGGAAGGACTGCAACCACATTGGAATCATACTCTCTGGTGGCAATGTCGACCTCGGTGTCCTGTGGGAATCTCTCCGAAGATAGAAATTCATACCCTCCAGTCTTGTTGAATTGTCAAGTAAACTTGGTTTGTCAATAGACAAACAATCTTTGAACACATTTCAGTTTTAATCTGTTAAAAATGTTGAATCAGAAATAGATTGGCAGATTTCAAAACGTTGAAACTTGAAACTAACATGTCCAAAAATAGACAGGGAAAGGAAAGAACCAAATTTTTTTGCCCCATATACAGTTCCCCCATAAATTTAGCATTGTTCAGAGAAAAAAAATTGTTCCTTGTTCATTTGTTTCATTTTCTCTTTAACATATCTCAAGGCACTCTTCTTAGAATGGTATGTTCTTTTAGCATTCATCTTTCTTTGATTCCATGATCAGCCATTGAATGTGTTGTGATTTCTGCGAATTTTGCAGGTGGGGATTGCCTCTTCCGGGATGGCAGGATGCGAGGAATGCAAAGAGACATTCTTGGAGCTGAAGTTCAAGAGGATCCACCGTTTCATCGTGTTCAAGATCGAGGAGAAGAAGCAGAAGGTGACGGTGGAAAAACTCGGCGATTCTTGCCAAAGCTACGAGGACTTCACAGCTAGCTTGCCTGAGAATGAGTGCAGATATGGTGTCTTCGATCTCGATTTCACCACCCCTGACAAACTCAAGAAGAGCAAAATCTTCTTCTTTTCCTGGTAACTTGATCAACCTTTGTGCTCATTGTTCATACACATGGATACGAAAATCGTACGTTCGAATTCATTGTGCGAAGGAACTCATTGGAGATTTTGGTTGACATATATATAGGTCTCCAGATGGATCAAAGTGAGGAACAAGATGTTGTATGCAAGTTCAAAAGATGGGTTCAGAAGGAAACTTGATGGAGTTCAGATTGAGGTTCAAGCTACTGAGCCATGTGAGATGAGCTTAGAGGTTGTTCAAGGAAGAGCCCATTGATTTCATCTTCTTTGATCATGTATTTCTTCTCGATCTCGACTGTAAATCTATATTATTATTATTAAGCAAATACAAAAGAACCCCTCTTTTATTCTTGCTTTCCTTGAGTGTATGGATTTCACCAATTAATGAATTTTATTTGTTATTTTATTCGAAGTTCTATATTTGCATACCAAAAAAAGGTAAAACAATTAAATTACATTTCAATAGGTATCTCCAACACTTCAAATTATAAAATAACATTAATTAATTATTTTTTCTTCTATGCAGCACATAATTATTGAAAGTTTAGCACCTAAAAATATCATAAATTTAGCATGGTCTTTATTTTAAAAATATTGAATTTATTATTCTCGAATGTGTTCATTCAATAGAATGCTTTATTTAAATTGTGTCATAAAAAAATGATGATTTTACTCAAATAGACATGTTGAGAAAATGATTTTCTCAACAAAAATATTGAATTTTTTTTTTCTTATTCATCAAAAAAAGAAAATGATTTTCTAACAATTCCCCGTATATGCATGTTTTTGCATCATATCTTATACATAAGTGAATTTTATATTTCAATGTATAGTTTAAGACATTCGCTTCTAGGTTACTCACTAGCATAAAATCACCAATGACGATCATGAAATTTAACTAAACAATCTTTGTTCAACCATCAACAACACGTATTAGAAGGTCAAGTCTAACCATTGTATCCTAATTCTATGATTTCATAATATCAAATAAGTAATAACTTGATTTCATTATTATTGTTGATTGTGATGGGTGTAATGTAGGGCTAACCAAGCCGAATTTCACTTAGCTCAAGCTCGAATCGCTGTTTATTAGGCAAATTCGAGTTCGATACTGAGCTAGAGATTTGAAGTTCATGTTGAACTCGAGCAAACTCGAGTTAGGTTCGTTAATTATGTTTAACGAGCTGAGCTCGGACCCTGATGAGTATAATTTGAACTCAATTTGAAGTTTATACACTTAAAAAATAAAAACGAGTCGGCCTCTAAAACAAGTTATTCTAGAATTTACAAGTTTCTACCATTTTTCATCTAAAATTTGCAAGTTTCTACTCACGAGCCACGAATCACGTTCTTATCGAGCCACTCACGGGCCATAAATGAGCTGACTCACGAATCAGGTTCAATGAGCTCAAAATTCAAACCAACTAGCGAGTTTGTCGATCTAAATCATGACTGACTCAGCTCAACTTATTTACTACCGAGTCAAGTTTCGAGTGAGCTTTCTAACAATTTTTATGAGCCAAACCTCAACTCGCTCACTAGAATTTTGCTCATCAACAACCATAGTATAATGTAGTTAAAACTTAAAACATTGAGATTTATGTAAATGATAGTAAAGTGTTCTATTAGAACTAGTTCAGTGTAGTTCTGTTACAAGTAAAATCTAACTAACCAATTTATCATGTTTTATTGAATTAAGTGATTAATTCGTAAAAGTATTATTGCTAAAAATAAAGAAGCCAACGAATAAGATTCATCTAGGGTTTAAGCTCGAGTCTTTGTTCCACACAACTAATCGTTACAGCAATGGAGGAAGAGAAGCCGACAATGACCACAAGCCCATCTCCGCCGCCTCCCGCCGCAGCTCCGATGTGCTGGAGCAACGTCTTGAAGAGCCAGCCTCCGCCGAAGCCGAAGCCGCAGGCCGCCACAGTCTCCAGCCAGGTGTTCGTCGAGAGCTGCAAGTCGACAAAGGGGATTGCAGTGGCTGTTATCGATGCTAATGCAGTGATTCAAGGCGGAGATAATCTCCACAACCTCGCCGACAAGTTCGTCACGGTCCCTGAGGTTCTCAATGAAATCCGTGACCCTGTTTCCCGCCATCGACTCGCTCTCATTCCGTTTACCATTGATTCGATGGAGCCGACTCCTGAAGCGCTTAATACAGGTTCGAATCCCTCTTTCTAGTTCCGATTGCTTGTTAGAACGATTTAGTGAGTCTGATTGTTGATCAATTCTGGTGTTATATATTAGGTCTACTTGGGTGTACGACAACTGCTTCTATATCTCCTGAAAATTTGAGTCCTTTGTATCTTAGTTCGATATATAATCTTAGATTATAATTTCGATAAACGTTTGGCTGCATCCTGATGTGGTTTGTTTTATTGGCAGTGATCAAGTTTGCTAAGGCTACTGGTGATCTGCAGACCCTGTCAGATGTGGATCTTAAACTCATTGCTCTTACCTACTCTTTGGAGGGGCAGATTCATGGGACTCAGCATCTTCGAGATGCCCCGCCACCAGTTCAGACGGTCAATGTGAAGAGGTTGCCAGAGAAGGAAATGCCTGGCTGGGGATCTAATGTTCCTAACTTGGAAGAGTGGGAGGCACTAGAGCAGGAGGCTGGGGATGGATCGAACTTGAACTCGAGAATTCTTCCCTTGAAAGATGTGGACTTGAATGCTATTGTAGCAGATGACAAATCTGAAGCTGGTAGTGTTGCGACGAAAGGAGATGAAGAGTGCTCCGAGAATCAGGATGATTTTGAGGAGGATGGTAGAAGGAAGTATAAGAGGTACCCAGCCAAGAAAATAGAGGTGAACATTGAAGGGAAGAAGATGGTTGCAGCTGGTGTTGATGCGTCTCAAGGGGAAATTGATGACGATGGTAGTGATTGGTTGCCTGCTGTTAGCAAGAGTACTCATAGAAAATTTCTTAGAAGGAAAGCCAAGTATGAACACCATCTAGCCTTGTCTGAGAAAGAGTGTCAGCGAGATATGGAACAGCAATTGGCTAATGATAATAAGAAGGAAATAAGTAACTCTGCCCAGCTTCCAGCTCAAGGGTTGGAAGGAAATACTGCAAATGGATCCTCCAAGCAGGAGGGTGAAGGGGTGAACAACGGAGATGAAAACCTGACCTCAATCCTCGAACAAATGAGGCTGGAAGAAGAATCACTAGAGACTCTCCCGGAAGGGAATGCAGAGAACAATGGTTCTAGTGAGATCGAAGGGATGGAAAATTCTGGTGTTGACAATGAGGATACACAACTTGCAGGAGAAGATGTTGATGTCACAAATGCAGAGCTAGATACACTGGATACTTTGAGTGAGACCAATGAAAGTACTGATACTCGCTGCGTGGATGACAGTACTAGTGAGCAGAGTTGGATGCTTAGATCTTTGTCAGAGTCAAGTGTAGCTTGTGTAACTGGTGACTTTGCTATGCAGAATGTTCTCCTGCAAATAGGTTTACGACTTCTGGCACCAGGAGGGATGCAGATTCGGCAGCTACACAGGTATTGAATTGGTTCTTGAATTCATATTACAACGAATAGTACCTTTGTGGTAACTGTTTCCCACTCAAGAAAAGAGTGATCTAATTGAGATTGTGTCCTGTCCGACATATCTATTTGACTCTGTTATCTCGTTTCATAACACTAATATATGATGGATTTTCAGGTGGATTCTGAGATGCCATGCGTGCTACACAGTCACTGCTGAAATTGGAAGACTCTTCTGCCCCAAATGTGGAAACGGTGGTACCCTTCGCAAAGTTGCAGTAACTGTCGGTGAGAATGGTGTAATTCTATCAGCACGTCGACCTCGTATCTCATTACGTGGTACAAAGGTACGTGTATATCTGCATTTTCGTCTTCAGCACTACTTGAACAAGCAGCCTAATTTCACTACATTCTATACGCGTTTCTTTCTTGAGCATCGACTCCTAAACCGAATTTCAGTTGAATTTCAAAAGTCCACAGCTTTCTGCCAGAATAGTGATTAATGATGTAAACGCTCTCTGCAGTTCTCCTTACCTCTGCCACAAAGCGGAAGGGATGCCATTACCAAGAACCCAGTTCTGCGCGAAGACCAAATCCCACAGAAGTACCTGCGCCCTAAGTCAAAGAAGAAGAACAACAATCAGGTTAGCTTTCCTTACCATGCTGCTAACCCTAACCCTGTGCATCTGCATACACTAAAACTCAGGCTGACAGAACTGTTCATCTATTCCAGGACGACGATTTCTTCATTTCTTCGGGTGACATCTTCGGCAAAGTCGATAAAAGGACTGCATTCAAGCCACCTGTAGGGAAAGCATTTACTCTCTATGGTGGCAGGAAGAACCCTAATGACAATCACTACGCCCGCCATAATAGCTTGTTTTAGATGATTGCTAATTTTTTTGCTATGAGTTGTGAATTTTGATTCCAGTTTATGGTCTTAGACAAGAAGACTATTATCTATTCCCAGTTTTCTGCAATAAGGATACTGTAACAAGATCTGGTTCTTCTATTTTTGTTTTCAAACCTGAATGAGAGTTGCTGCTGCTATACATGTTTCTGGCCTAAATGAACTTCTTAGTTCTTCTTCAAGTTCTTTGTTCATAGATTCATAGTTTGAATGCTTGTAAGGGTTTGGTTTGTCAGGTGAAATTGTGTCCAATTTCATTGTTTCGATTGAATGAAACTAATGGTTCATATGGCTATTCGAGAAGGATTTTGAATCTAATAATCATCAAATTAAATTATCTTGTTTGTTTGGACTGAAATAAACCGCGTTAGTAAAAACGGTACGGATTATGTGAAGTGAAAATAGATTGTGTGAAGTAAAAACAGATTGCATTAAGTAAAAATGGACTGTAAGAAGTAAATAATAACATGGACCGTGTTAGTAAATATAGACTGCAAAAAATGTAATAGTCAATTTCTATTAAAATACGAACTGCATATAGCAACACTCTTTCTATATTGTCAAATAGTTTGAACATGAGGTTTGGACAATGAAATTGAAAACGTCACTGATTAGATGAGAATTCAACCACTGGGTATCCATCTTCAATTTAACATATTTCGGTAAATCTCGTTGCATCAACGCGCCTCTTTCATTCACAACTAAACGAGGCTTAAAAAATTCTAAACTGAAGTGATGAAATATCATGGGAGTAGAAACATAAATATTGTGAACATCAAGAAGAAGTAAGAAGTTAGTTGATCGATCGATTACCTTCCTGATAAATATGCTCTACAACTTTGATCGTATAATCTCGAGCCAACATCTTCGATTTCACCGCTTTTGATACAAAGTTTGTCAACACTATCTACCAAACAAGCTCAAAGTTGATTGCTTAAAAAATTGGTTCCATCAGACAAGAAGCTCGTCCTAATCATAACCAGACAAGGACAAAGCTATCAGCTTGACTGGGTTTCTTTATCTTCATGATCTGCAGATGAAGTTGTTTATGTATACATGTCTAGATCCCAGAAACAAACAACAGTAACATACATGAAAATCATTAAATCAATGGAAATTGATTGCTTGATAGAGGCTCAAGATAACATGATGGCCGGCCTATTACTATAAACCCTAGATAGCTGGATTTACTGTTTACTGATTCACAGTGATTTTTTTACTGTAACAGATGTGTAAAAGTAAACATGCCATGGACCAATTAACGGTAAAAAAATCAAGGGAAAATAGCACTTTGGCTCCCTCTACTTTTCCAACTTAACAAATAGCCCCTTATATCGCTCATTTTACCCACTCTTACTTTGACCACTTTGCCTTTTGGGTCCTTTCGTTCCAACTTCGGTATTCAGTACACCATGTTAGCTCCAATAGCCATGTATTAGCTTACTAAGCATTTTTTATCAGGAATATACGTATATAATATGGTTAGATAGGATGAAATCCACAATAAAATGTGATTTTAAAATCATTCGTATTTTACCATACTCTTCGTGATTCCTCCCCAAATTACCTCCCTAACTAACTCTTGATCTCCTACCTCTGATATCTCTATCTGTTTGTGTGTGGATGTGTCCAGATTTAATGGTAAGAAGGCGACAGTGGAAGGACCAAACCGGCAAAGTAGTCAAAGTAGGAGGAGGTAAAATGAGCGATTTATAATAGATGGGGACCAAAGTGCTATTTTCCCAAAAATCAACTGCTTATTTATAATGCAACATCAGTATAATTACAAACAAAACCCTTTTTAATGATTTTTGTCCAATTTCTTCTTCCCCAAGTAAAAAAATTACTATTTCTATGTTTGTAATAAGTTGCAATTATGGTGATTGGTGAAAGCTTTAGTGGAGGGAAGAATGATTGTGCTCTCTCTTTATAGATATGGCCATGGATGCATTTGCAATCCTAACCCTACCATTTCTAGGTCCTATGGTTTCAAATTTCAGTTAAATTCATCATGGTTTAAAACACCGGGTTGAATTATAAGGAATTTGACATGTAACGGGTCATATTACAAAAAAAAAAAAAAAACAATCATACATGAATTCAAATATTATCGGGGGTTTGAACCTAGAATCACGATAGGTCATTGCCTAAGGGAGCTTACCGTAAATTTTCACTTACTCAAAAGTAATTTAGATACTCGAAGAGGAAATATTGATGATAAAAAGATGTTAACATTCCTTCAACGATATGTTAGTTGTAGCATACATACTGAAATATTATTGTTTATATATTATCGTTGTAGACTCAACCCTGTAGAGTACCCCAACTGTTCGATGACCGAGCAAAGCATCATTAGACTACAAATTTTTGGCTAAATTTTGATTGGTGGGAAGAATTTCCTCTAGAAGAAAGAGATAACAAGAACACATAACAATTCTTTCCTCATTCAATATGTAATCTTGCTTGATCAAGAAGTAAGCTTTCTTTAGTGATGAAGTCTTACTTGAGCAAGAAGTAAACTTTCTTTAGTGATGAAGTCTTACTTGAGCAAGAAGTAACCTTTCTTTTAGTGATTCAATTACTTAATCCATCCATCCATCAAATAAACCAATTAGGGTTATTACAAATCAAAAGCAACAGGAGAGAAGACACAATTTCTTCTTCTTCTTCTTTCTCTCTTGTATGCTAGAAAAAACACACAGTTTCTCTTTAGCCATGCAGACATTTACAAGGGAAGTAAATAACAAACAAAAACCAGAAGGCTGATAACAAAAAAATCAGGTAAGCAACCAAAAAAAAAAAAGGAGTATTTAGTGATGTATCTAATTTGCTTTACAAGTGTGTTAGCTCAGAAAGTTCCTTTTTCAATCTCTATTATTGTGTTGACAATGCAAGCTCAGCCCATGCCAATGAAGATGCCTTGAAGTCATACGACACAGTTGTGTCGATTCTGCTCTCGAGCATGGTACACAGCTCCTTCATCGATGGCCGTTTCGTGGCATCTGGATGGATGCTTAGTGTTACAGCTTCACATACAGCTTTCAGATCCTCGAGTCTGAAATTCTTCAGCTCGGGATCCACCAGATTGCACATTGCCTCCTCGGATTCGAGCAAGTCCTTCGCCTGTAAATTGAACAAAGAAGACTTCAATAAATGTCGGATATATATGGAGGGGAGTTCTTGGGTTGATGCTTGAAGTTTGATATTTTTAACATACCCATTCTACCAGGGGACCTTTGTCTTTGCAGTATGGAGGCCTGCCGCTGATGATTTCGAGTAATAGTACGCCAAAAGCATAGACATTGCCTTTAATGTCGAGGTGGCGTGCCTCCATAGAATTCGGAAGTACGCAGATAGCACCTTGGCCTCCAATGGAGCCAGAATTATTTTCTGATCTGGAGACGATGCTCTTCCAACTCTCGAAATCCACCAGCTGGATTGGAGAATGGATGAGATGTTCCGGTTAGGTAAACATCGTAAAGCTAGCTAGTAATCCAACAATTCTTGCAGCATCATAAGCTGCACAATGTGTTACCTTGGGGGAGAAGTCTTCTGTTAGGTAAACAGCACTAGAGTTCAACTCCGAAATTGTGAAAGGTGGGTTGAGTTCCTCGTGAAGGTACTTAAGCCCACGAGCGATGCCTGTAATAATCCTCATGCGCCGTGTCCATGATAATTGGTTTTCTTCTCCATCTGCAAAAGGTTCAGAATGTGGCTGTTCAGCTTAAGACCTAAAGGAACAAACTTTCACACAACCAAAAAGAGAGGGATAAACTCTTGACATACAATGAAGGTGCTCATTCAAGGTTCCATTTGATGCGTAGTCGAAAACAAGCATCCTGGTGAATGGACTGCTCTCTTTACAATATCCCAGGAACTTCCCGGTGTTCTCATGGTTTAATCTTGCCAAATCTGCAACCTGTTGAATTAGATTACTTCATTAGTTGTCAATTTTATCTCGAACTACCCACAACATATGGTTACAAAGTACATACCTCCCTCTGGAAATAGAGTTCAAGGTAGCCAGTCCAGAGCTCCTCTTTGATACAAAGAGATATGACTGCAATCTCGGGACCTCCTTTAATGATCCCCTTATAAACCAAACTATCTGGCGAAGATCCAATGATGTTGCTGAAGTCTTCGCACGCTACTTCCAGTTCTTGTCTGTTGAACTTCGCTACATCTTTCAGCATATCTGTGTCTGCTAAAATGGACAGAACAGAAAGAGAGAAAAAACAACACGAGAAATGTCAATTTAAGGAAACGACAGAGAGCTTATTGGACATTGATGTTTCATGGAGGAAGCTAACCTATGTATACAGTCACAGGTTCCTTCTGACTGCTCGATTTCTTCCAAGGCATTATAATAGCAGCCCTGGTATTCCATCTCTGGAAGGCAGTGAAAACGAAAACAACAAAGATAGCTCCCACCATGATTCCTGTCACTATTTCCAGAACCAATAACCATGTTGGTTTTGACTTCCCCCGGTGGTCTTTGTAAACAACTTCAGCAGCTGGGTGCCTCGGGTTAGTCGTTTGATGGTTTTTCATAGGTTGAGGACCGGCTGCAAGAGGAAATATTTACTTTAAGATGCAACAAAGATTATCTAGTAATGCATCAAACGTTTACGAAGACAGTGGTATTAGTTCTCGTAAGAAAAACTTGAACTACCAAAACAGTGGTATTAGTTCCCTAACACAACAAAAACTGATTATTAATCTGTATACGTGGTTTGTTTCATCGCTCATTCGAACATATTTTCTATGAAGAATTTATGCATTTTTCATCCAGTTACTGCTTCACTAGCCCCTACTTATAAGCAATTCTGAATCCGGTTTGTAACTCTAAGGAATCCAGGTGGACAGTTCATAGAAAGGCTGAAAGAGAGAGAATCCTTACAGTATTTGCTACATTGCGTAGCAGCTCGCTGTTTTGTATCTTTGTTCTGAAGGCAGTTTCCTTGAAACCTTTCCCTGCATGACATAAATCGAGGACAATGTTAGTGCGAAGCAAGCCAGCAAAGTTTGACCAATCTCAATGGTGGACACAAGAAACCTACCTGGGAAGGTACCCCATACATTTAGGTATTGTTCCAGTAAAGAAGTTGAAAGAGAAATCAGCTACTTTTAAGTTAGATGCTTGACACAGACCAGTTAAGTTTCCACCAGAAGAATACCTGTTGCAGAAATTAGAACCACGAATTACTCTATGTTCAGAAGAAAATGGCATACTTCTAAGATCAAAGCACAAGAATACATCACTTACATTCCACGCGCGGTAGAAGGGGAACCATTACTAGCTGGAAATGTACCCTGGAGTCTGTTCCTATCCAGAACAAGTTCCTGAAGATATTTCAAATCGCCAAACCCAGAGGGCAGATTCCCTGTTAGCCCATTGGACTGAAGGTTTCTGCAGCAGAAAGATCACTCAAGTAAATAACAGTCATTCAACAGTTTGAAAACATTAATGAAGACAGCAACAAAAGTTCTTACATTTTCAAGATGCCAGATATATTTGCAAGCTCTGCAGGAATTGGACCCGTCAATTGATTGGCCCCTAAATCCAGTCTCTTAAGCTGCTTCAGCATGCCTAGTTCTTTTGGTATGGTTCCTAACAGGTTGTTTCTATGCAAGATTCTAATACAACATCCAAACCATAATTAAACTTATGTTGTCAACAACTGTAAAACCTTTTTAGAATGATGCACAAAGAGACACTTACAGTTCTTGCAAGTTTGTAATCCTGCTCAAATCCGGAGAAATAAACCCGCGAAGAGATGATTCGGATATGTTTCTACAAACACAGAATCAGATGAACCATTAGCTAAGCTGACCAGTGCAAAATAAGCTAGATAACTAAGTCCTACTCAAAGTTTGGATCACAGCTTACATCTTAACAACATGATCTCCAGCAGAAGAGCAATAAACACCAGACCACTCACAAGGATTAGCATCTACAACATTCCAATTAGACAAAACCAGAAGAGGGTCTTCATATATAGCTTCCTTGAAAGCATTCAGAGCTGAAACTGCAGAAAAGTCAAACTTAATCATGAATGCTTCCCAAAGATTTACAAAAGTCCAACAAAAGTCAGTCTACTGCCTGATTGACCAATTTGAAACACAAGTCCCACCAGATCAATTAACCATCTTTGAACAGACAATCACTACAGCATTTTGCTAGTCAACTAAGGAAGTAAAAAAAATTCACTAGATCTGAGAACTATAAATGAAACCCAGTTCATACCTTCATCCTGAGGAAAAGACTGACAAGCTACAAACGGAGCTAGAGAGGCAATTAAAAGAAGAAGCTGCAATGAACTCATTCTCCTCTGCAAGAAGCTGCAAGAAGAAGGGATCTTTTCTTCTTCACTCTTCTCTCTCTCTCTCTGCAATGTACTTGAAATGGGTTGTAGATTGAGCTAGAGAGTGTCAAGAAGGGATCATTGGAGAAGTAGCCATGGAAGCTAAACACAAGCTTTGAATTGGGAAATGAGTAAAGAAGAGAAGACTCAAAGAGAAAAGAGGGCTTCTTTGGCCAAAAGAGGAACACGCGCAAATACAGATGTGGGAGAGGAAACTTGGATTCAAAGAGAGGTTTTCCTTTCCTTTTTTTTTTTTTAATTTTGTGTTTTGTAAAGTAAATTAGGGATTTTTGAATAATTAAATTGCAAATTTAGATTAAGAGGAACCATCCTGTGTTTGGCTGACAGAGTGGTGGTTAAATATTATTCGCGGGTTTTTTTTTAGTGTATTATAATTAATAAAAGTTTGGTTTTCATTGACTTAATTAATTTTTGTTTAAATATTTTCAGGAGTGTGAAGGGTAATGATTGGATAAGAACATGTTGAATAGTTGCTGAATATCTCGCGAGATGAGAATTTTTCCTCGGTATTTCTCGTCTAGGGTTGTGCTTAAACTCTAATTCAAGTTATGTTATGTTTATAATGACATCAAAGTTTATGACTAAAATCAGTGGTTTTTAATAAATTCAACTGATAAATTTTAATTACGATAAGTGAATTTGTCTTGTCATCTCTTTTTATTATCGTTGAAAGATGAATTTAATTGGATTTAATATAAATGATATTGGCTGAAGGTATGCATTTGAGATGGATGATTCATAGTTAGATGTGTAAGGGAACATAATTAATAAATTAATTGTACATTACTTAGATTATGAATTATTGTGTACGACTTAAAGTACTTAACGCCATTTTACAACTGTTATAGCTATCTCATGAGATCACTCATTTTGCAGTGCTCGAGCCCGAGCACGTTTAAACTTTTGAGTTCTTACAAGAACTCATTCATTACACCCCAAAACGCGTCTTGTAAGTTAAGGTTGAATTATTCTTCATAGTCCATAGACCTCTCTCGTGCTTTGCTGATGTGGGATTTGCGTAGTATGTCACATATTATTGGAAAAACAAATCCATGAGGGCCCTATAGGATGTCACACATTGCTTTGTCGATTGTTGGAAAAGAAATGAGAGCCTAGGATGTCACAATTTGATATTTTTTTTACGCACAAATGTATGATTATCTCGAAGAAAACGTCTCTTAAAAATAAACAAAGCAGGTAGAAAATTAAACAGAGGCAACCCAAATGCATGTGTTAACTTATTAATCATCAACGATTGAGATGTGTAACAACTACCCACTTTATTTTTATTTTTATTTATTTATTTACAATGAATTTAAAGCGTATTATAAAATCTAATCACCCAAAAAGTGCTTTGATTCTTGAAAACGTAACACCGACTGGTAGGTCAAGTACTACTATTTCAGATGTATTATTATTAGGTACCTAATTTAATGAAAAATTGCTAAAACTTGCCATACAACCCACACAACAAAACTACGATATGATCACTCCAAAAGAATGGCGACAACTAATTATGATTAATTATTGTACACTACTCATTTTCATTAAGATGATGTTTAATTTAGCCTATTTTACACTCCAAATAAATAATCATTTTTCCTAATTTTTTTGTTTATTTTATAACCGTTGAAAAACCCCTTTAATTTAATGTATGCTTCATTGAAGGCTCAATTGCCTTTCGTACTCAGAAAGACAATTGAGCTTAACTTTGGATATAAAATTATTATATAAGTATTTTATATTTGAAAGTTGATTAGTATATACTACATATACGCTTATAAATTTAAATTTAATACAATTCAACCCAAGGGAAGTATGAGAATAAGGGATCGGTGGAAAAGTGTTATTGTGAAATGTTGGAGGATGTTAGATTATCTTATTTGATATGTATATTTGGTAAAGAAAATATTATGGGAAGACAATGAGACCCACAATTCTATTTGGGGGGAAGTGAAAAATTCTAATAAAAGTGAAAATTCTTAGAATACACATTCCGGGGTCAATCGAAAACTCTATGTATCTGAAATTTAAAAACTTAGCTTCATTAAATAGTAAACGAACAAAAATATCTCAAATTACAAGCAGAATCCCCTTTTTTTTAGAGTTGACACGTCAGCTTTTTGAGAATTTTAGAGCTCCTCCTTCATTCTAGGAATGAAGGTATTTTGGATAAAAATCAGTTCTGACAAACAAAATATTTTGATTCTTTTCTCAATAACAAGGATCGAACTCTCAACCTCATGGTTACGAGACAAAGTGAACAACCAACAATGTCACACCTACTGATTGGAGTAGTTTACTATTTAATCAAAGAAAAGTTGCACTATTTTCAACGTAACAACAAGAAAACATAACTATAATGCTTTTGTTTATTATATCCCAACAATTAATAACAAATTTATAATTTTTTACCAACATATGAATTAAATTATTATATATTAAAAAGTAGAAAAAAAATTCAACCACATTTCTAAGTAATATAAATAAAAAGAAATAAAAATTATTTTTCGGTAAAATATTAACATAAAAATCGGCCAATGGGCCGCTGATAATCTAGTAATTAGTTATATGTTTTTGTTTTGAACTTTTAAAGGGTGAAAAGAGAGAGAAAGGGAACATAATGATTCTGAATTATGTCAAATTGATAACCCAAGTTGCCAAACTTAATCCTCATCTTTTCTACACGTTTCATTGTTTACCTAATTATTCCACATGTGTTGTGGTCAGAAAAAAATATTAGAATATTTCAGTTAGTGTTGTATTATGATGAAACGAAATTAATAATAAAAAGGTATGTGCTTAATCAATAAATCAAGGGTTAGTGATGTCCAAGCCGTGAGGTTTACCAATTTTTGACTTAGAAGTCAGGTTAGAGTGTGTCGAACCACATAATGAGCCGCATTAACAGCCTGGCAGGGCACAACACACAAACGTAGATTGGGGCAGGAAGAAAGGAAGGAACTGACGTAGACCGGGGCAGGAAGAATTAGAAAGGAAGGAACTGATTTCAGCCACAATGGCTCCATCGTCTTGGTGAAGGAAAACCGCATCTTTGATAACGTTCACCACCTAGAAAGCATCACCCTTTATATCCACATGTTGCAATTCAAAGGACAGCTAACGATGGCAAGCATCCATAAAAATAAGACATCTTAAAATAACAAGGTTAGTAACACCAGTATAAGAAATACATGTTGCTAGGATGATCAAGCGGGTATGATCCCCGACGACAAAATCTAATTACTCCCCAACCAATGAACGCACTGCACCATCTACGTTAATCTTCCATATCTTCCAACGGTTAAAGGTTTAAGAAGCTAGTGAAATGATTATGTGGGTTTTTTTTTTCTTCTTTCTAAATCCAATATCCCACATTGCAATGAAATTAATTAGTTACTAGGCCATGCCCATAATGCAAAAATGGGTCCATAATTCCATGTGAATTTCCTTTCCCCATTTTTGGGTCATTTGGTCGGGAAAACGTCTTTTTCATTAAATTAAATGAGGACTCAGCCCTCATTATCATATGGTTTTATTCATTTAATTTATTTTTTGGGGGTATAGTGGGAAAATGACTACCCAATTATATTATATACTTTTCATAAAAAAAAATTATATTATATACTAAAATTAATAGAAAGATTTTGATTTCTTCGATGTGAGGGACTTGCTAATTTACATAAGAGTGTGTTTGGATAGATTGATTTGGGATTGATATTCGAAATTTGGTATTTCAAATTCAAAATTTTATTGTTTGGTTAGAAATTAGTATTTGGATTTGAATGAAAATCACCTTTATAGTTTTAGTTGTATTTCAAATCCCCTCCTAAAAGTAGTGATTTCAAATACCAAATCCAAATATTAAATTCAAATCAACCTATCCAAACACACCCTTAATGAATTCTGAAAAGTCTTAAAGAGTACACCGTGCATGTTAGGATAGTATTTAACTTGTCAAATAGTTCAAATCAATACGGTCGAGCTTAGATCTACCGTGATAAAATTTACTATGCAATTTCATCAATCAAATTGTACTGATTCATCAAATTGATAAATCTAATAGTATGCAATTCAATCACTTAGAGCATTACAAATTATAGTTAAACTATTATGATTGAACTGTCATTATATCATCATTGTATTATACTATGTTGGCGAGTAATTCATAGTCCAACCAATCAGACCGCACGTACTAATATAATTTCGAAAATAGACAAGTATTTAAATGTCGAAATTCAGACTTGGATCAATTTAAGAAGTGCAAATTCAAAATGTAAAGTTTAAAATCACAAGGTTGGTTAAGGGAAATCAAATTAGATAAAACGCCACTTTCTCAATCGAAAGGGCTCTGTCCCAACGTAATAGTTTGGTCTCCAAGCATTTTTTTGGAGGTCCATATTCCAGCGTCAACTTAACCTAGCACTTGTTTGGGTTCTTGCTTGGTGGAGGGTCTGGAAGAGCAGAAATCACGTCGTCTTTAATCATGCTCAATTTCGTATTGAATCCATGTACGGGCAATTTGCCTCGCATTTATCTAAATTACCCCTCTTCTATCATCCACCACCCTCTCAGCCCTCTCTCTCGCCGCTCCCCTTACTTCCCCGGCACCCCCAATGGTCCCCCCCGCTGCAAAACCGCCTAAAGATTAACGTTGATGGTGCTGACTGCTCCCCCCATGGTGGAGCCACATGGTGGGTTCTCCGGTCTCCTGATGGTATGGTTCTACATGCTGTAGGGACTCCTTACCCAGGTATTTTGGATCCTTTTATCCTTGAACTTTTAGCATGTAGAGATGCGGTGGCTTGGTGTGTCTTTTCTGGCCTTTTTCAGGTTGATTTTGAAGATGATGCAGAGATGGTTTCGAAAGCTGTTCGTGATCAGAAGGATTAAGATCCACTGGGGGGATTATCGTCTAGGAGATCCTTCGTCTGATGGGCTCCAGTCCAAGCTTCAGACTGCTTACGGTCCGCCGTTCAGCGAATAGGGCCGCCCATTCTGTGGCACGTTTGGCTCTTAGATATCTCCCAGGGGTGTTGTCGGTAGTCCTCACTCCCTGGGTAGATTGTAGTTAATTTATGCTTACTACCTTGATTCTCCTCACGGAGCTATCTAAGTAAAAAAAAAAAATTATTTTTTTGCAGGCTAACATACAAAAAAAAAAACACTAGTCAAAGCCAAAGAAAAAGACCTTCTTTTTGTATTTATTTAATAATTTGAATTTGGTTTTGAGCTAAAATATTTTAACCTTTAGGGTACGTAGTTGGTAGCACAATCTTTCCATAAACATTATTCTGATGAGCTCTTTTTGTATTATACATTTGATCTCAAGCAAGCTTTATTCTGATGAGCTCTCAAGAAAAATGGAATTAATTAATTGGGGGGAATTAATAAACTTCTTAGTTTGAATTTACACAAACTTGTTATCATCTAAAAAAAAATTAATTTGTTGGTAACGGGAATATTAAATTCTAAACAAAAATAAATTGTTTGTGAGCTCTAATTCGAAGCCCTTTGATGATACAGTTTGGTACTTGGACTGGTGAGGGGAGGCCCTCGACTTCAACTCTGGCGCCCAAGTCAGTAATTGTATTGTGAGATATATGTGTATTTGAGAGGAAACGTAGGTGTCATTTTTTGGTATGAAACTGGAATTCAAGAGAGATTGACAGTGCTATTGAAATATAATTCCTCTTATTTTCCTACCACTTTGATGAACTGGAATTGAGTTTCAAACAAAATTTAGTTCCATAACTGAGCCACTTTTTAAGGGAATCACAATTCCTTACCATTTGAAATTCAATTCAACTCCGGTTCAGAGGCAAAATATAATTGGACCTCAAGTGAAATTTTATTCCAACCAAATTAGAAAAAAAATCACTTTTATAACGGGGAAACGAGGAATTGATTCCGTTTCGACATAATTGGTCAATTTCATCTCCCAATTTAACGAAAATGATAAATGAATCAAATGTCGAGAATGAGCTCTAAAACAGGTGTGTATGGTTTTATATGTAAGTCCAATAAATTTTTTTTTATGATTGTGAGTGATAGACTTATGAGTGTTGATAGTATGAGTTTAAATGAACTAATTTAGATACCAACATAAATAAATAAGAAATATTGAAAGGAATTACTAATTATACTAAATAAATAATGAAAATATCACAGATCGGCCAACGGGCGAAAAAATGCTAGGAAATAAATAAGAAATATTGAAAAGAATTAAGTAATACATCGTTACGTGCACTTCAAGATGAAGAGTCTAAGACTTGTTTGTTGTTTGATAAAGGAATAGTCAAAGATCAAAAAGCACTTCACAAGTCTTGTTTCATATGGCATTTGAATATTTCTTTAGGTTGATTACAAAATAATTCATTACCATCCATTTTGGATTACATGTACTCTATATTTATTAAGTGTGTATTGTATTTCTTCAAAATTAAAATGCATCAATTTTTTTGCCAAATTGCAAAGTAGTCCTAAAACTTTAAAAGATCACAAACTAGTCCCAAAATTTTGAATGATGTTACTATTCAGTCCTGCAGTCGATGATGGTAGCATATATATTTCAATCATTTTATCATGTCACCACTAACACGTCGTGAAAAAAAAATTATATTTTTATGTTGTACGTCAATGGCATTGTGACAAAATGGCTCGAATATGTTGCCGCCGCCAATTGAAGGACTGAATCACTACAAAAAGGTTTTTTTTAGCTACTGCAAAATTACAACGACATTAAAATGAGTAGAAAATAGTGATCTTTTGCAACGACAATCACTATTTCCTGTAGTGATTTGCTATAACAAATACTATTTGCGACACTCAGCATCCCCGTTGTAAATAGTTGTGTCGCAAAATAGTATTTGCTACGGAAAATCACTACAGAAAAATAGTGATTGCCATTGCAAAAGATCACTATTTGCGACTGCATTTTCATGCTGTTGTAATTTAGAGTAGTTAAAGACAAACTTTTTTGTAGTGATCATAACACAATTATTCAAAGTTTCAGGACTAGTCCGCAACATTTTGAAGTTTCAGAATCACTTATAACCCGATCAAAAATTTTATAATGTATTAAGTATTTGAACAAATATTTTGTTGTCTTGTCAATTTAAGAAAAAATCTCAATGTCATATTTATGCCTTGGCATCATCCATAGCAATGGAAGAACAGAGATTAATGTGCCCGACCCATATAATACATTGAGTTCAATCATGTAGGGACAAATGTAACATTTAACAACACAACATAAGTACATATACACTTATGGTCCCCCCCAAAGTAACACATATTGATTATTGAAGGACCAAAAGGAGAAACCAGCATAATCATATGGCTAATTCTTGGGACATGTTTCACTTATACGGCAGCTGATCCACATCCAACCCTTCAGGGTTGGAAACTTCCAACCTTCATCTCAACCATTAGATCACCCTTTGACCATTTGACCAATCTAATGGTCTAGATTATTAGGGGTATTTAGGACTTTACACACATAATTTAATTATTATATTTAAAATAAATAATTTAATTCCAATGGACCACCGCGGCCGGCCACCGGTGACTTTTCCGGCGAGGTGATTTTTTTTTGAATTTTTTTTATTTGAAAAAAAAAATCTAAAATTTTTTTTCTTAAAAAAAACTAGTTAACACTTTTTTTTGCTGTTAACTAGTTAACACTTTTTTGTGCTGTTAACTAGTTAACAGTGATTTTTTAACTGATAACAAGTTAACATGGTATTTACCTGATAACTAGTTACATCATTTTTTGTTTGATAACTAGTTAACATCATGATTTAGATAACTAGTTAACAAAAAATTTAGTTGATTACTAGTTATCAAAATTAGTTAACTAGTTAACACATTTTTTTGTTGTTAACTAGTTATCAAAATTAGTTAACTAGTTAACACATTTTTTTGTTGTTAACTAGTTAACAGTGTTTTTTTAACTGATAACTAGTTAACATGGTTTTTATCTGATAACTAGTTAACAACGTTTTTTGTTTGTTATCAACATTAGTTAACTAGTTATCAAATTAACATAATTAGTTAACTAAATAACTTATCGAGTTAACTAGTTAACATCATGACTAAGATAACTAGTTAACATTTTTAAAATATGATAACTAGTTAACCAATCGAGATAACTAGTTAACCAATCGAGTTAACTAGTTAACCAATCGAGTTAACTAGTTATCAAGTTGTTAACTAGTTAACAATCAAGTTAACTAGTTACCAATCGAGTAAACTAGTTGACAACCGAGTTAAAATAGTTAACAATCGAGTTAACTAGTTATTTAATCGAGTTAACTAGTTAACCAATCAATTATATAGTCCTAAGATTATTCTAACATTGTCAACAATATAAAATTTAGTGACTGAAATTGTTACTATTAATACTAAACAATCAAAATATCTGCAATTTAAAATAGAGTAACTAAATTGTAATTTGTCATAATTGCTAAATAAATCCATCGTCTTCAACCTTAGAATCCGACGATCCATCGAGCTCTCCGTCGAAGCTCCCGTTGTCCTCCGCCGGGGCGAAATCGTTGTCGGCACCGTAGATCGGAACGGGATCGGAGATGAAAACATCGTTGTTTGGTACGAAGGAGTCGAAACGATCGAAATTGTAGCCTACATAGCTACCAACATCGTCGTGGATGGTGTTGCTGCCGAAGTGGCTAGGTGAGTCTAACTCGTCAGGGACTCCTGAGTCGTCGAATGAGTCAACGAACGTGGACATCAGTTTTTGTGATGAGGGACGATTATTTTCCGGTGGAGGCTAGTGGCTTGAAGCCGGCGGCGATAACGATCGTCGCCGGAGTTACGAAGCTTGGGAGGGGCAGGTGAGAAGGAGACGGGAAGGAAAGGGTTTTTTTTGTTGAAAGAACGAAATTGCCCTCCGGTTAAATGGGTTGGATCGGTCCAACCTTCATTTGGTTGGACGCAGATCGCGTGCCTCACTTATACATAAAGTTGTTCATCATCTTTGATTATACTTACATATGTATAAAGATTAATTAAGACACTACTAGAGTACTAATTGGCTTTTTCACATTCAAATAGTAGAGCGTCTGTTATGTCAATCAATCATCAACAACTCTGTGTCGTACTATACGTAGACTTGTCAATCACACATCATAAGATATCCCTCTCTACAGGACCTGACACCAATTACCCTTACGAGTAGGCTCTCGTCCTACGGCTAAAATGATGTTTTCAGCAAGGTGTCGCTTAGGACATAACACATGGAGAATCGACTCATGCCACCGTGATCCTATAAATACCAGACTATCCGTTCAGGAAAAAAAAAACATGACACGCATAAACCAAACCACACGCTTAGAACTTTAAGAATGTGCTAAATTTGAATCATCAATTCAGCGATCCAAATAACATCTTATATAACTTTTTGTGCATAACCATTACATCCCAATAACTCGAGTTGTTAGGAGAGGATTCTGAATGAATCTCATTGAGTCATCCGTAATCAATTTGGAAAGATGAGTAGAGAACGTGAAGAATGAAACATGGGGCAGCTCCGGGCGGTGGAGTAGTGGACGGAGTCATTTATGGCCACTTTCCCGGCCGCCTCCTTATGCCCCAATTAATATCATGATAACATGCACACATGATAATCATTACCATTTGTTCAAAGTTTTCATGTTTATCCTTTGCAATTATTGTTGCTCATGAGACAACCTGATCGAACATGTTTATCTTTAGACATCTTTTTTTTTTTTTAACTGCAATCAAGCTTCAGATGTAAAATCGGACAAATGTCCTCCAACAGTGTCACAAGCCAATCCGGAGAGGCCAACTCCATAGTAGAGTCAGTCAAGTAAATAGCTCGCTTTGCGATAGCATCTGCGACCCTATTACATTCTCTCCTAACATGAGAAACCAAAAACAAAGGTTGGGTACTTAAAAGGCGTCGACACTCACGGATGATTCTCCCGAACTCTGTAAAATCTGGGGCGTCATTCCGAAGTGCATGATGAACAAGCTGGCTGTCTGTTTCTATCGTCACCGGACCAAACTGCATATTCATCGTCCATTGAATCGCATCTGCCATGCCTAGTGCTTCAGCCTCCTTTGGCGTGGGGGTACCCTGGTGCAAGCGAGTCGTGTAGCCAAGAAGATGGCCACTGCTGTCCCTAGCAACAATACCAATGCCAATCTTACGTTGCTCGCGGAAAAAAGCTGCATCGACATTCACCTTCACCCTCCCACTCTCGGGTTTGTGCCACCGCCTACACTCTACTCGCTGATTTCGGTCGACCAGCTCAGGTCGCCGGTTCTGGGCCAAACGCCATTCTTCCATTTGATCCCAGCCGTTCCTCACTACAAGCTCAGGCGGCCTCGATTGACGATTCCACACTCGATCGTTACGCTCCTTCCAAATGGCCCACAGTACCACAAAGGTTCGTTGCACCTGTTCACAGCTCGCTGTATCAATAATTCTGAACAGCCAGGATGTCGCGTCCCCCTCCACTTGTTGAGTCATTTCAAGCAGGTGGCCAATACCAGCTTCCCTCCAACATCGTTCCGCCACCACACAGCCAAAGAAAAGGTGCTCAAGCTGCTCCTCCTCAAGTCCGCAGCACCCACAAATATTTTATGCATCAATACCTCGATTCCGGATCGCCGTTCTAGTGGGAAGGACATTCCTTGCAAGCCTCCACACATGGTGTTTAATCTTCGGCGGCACCTCCACCTGCCACAACTTCCTCCAATTGCCTCCTATTCGTAATCCCACATGTTCAACATCATTACTTGTGAGCAGTCGGTAGGCCGACCGAACAGTGTACAAGCCATTCCCACTAAAGTGTCAAATTCGTTCATCCTCCTCATCTCCACGTGGTGGCATCATGCCCTTCACACATTCCGCCTCCTGACTTCCCAGAAGATCTTCAACAAGTTCCAAGTCCCATTCATTGAGTTCAGGAATCAAAAGGTCACTTACAACCATGCCATGCAGCTCATCGTCTCTCGCATGCAACAACCGCACTCCCACGTCATCCTTCAACCACGCCTCCCCCAAACCTTGGCTGTTTTCCCATTACCAAGTCTCCACCGATATCCCATTTTAATCACCTTTTGGGCCGCCCATATACTCTTCCAAATATAGCTTGAGTTTTCACCCTTCATATCTGACAAAAAATCCCCTTTAGGGTAATATTTAGCTTTGTAGATTCTCGAAACAAGAGCATCTGGATCAGTCAAGAGTTTCCACCCTTGTTTTCCCAACATGGCTAGATTAAAAGCAAGAAAATCTCGGAAGCCAAGGCCGCCATACTCCTTACTCACACTTAGCCTTTCCCATCGCATCCAGGCAATCCCACCTCCCCCTCGGCCTTTCGTACCCCACAAAAAACTATTCATCATTCTCTCCAGCTCTTCTGCTACAGTCTTCGTGAGGAGGAAGGCATTCATATAATAGGTCGGTATAGCTTGTGCTACTGCTTTGAGAAGAACCTCCTTACCCGCCTTCGAAAGCTTTCTGCCCCTCCATGACTGCATACGATTCCACATCCTGTCCTTAATCTGAGCAAAGACTTGCCATTTACTCCTCCCAACACAAGACGGTAAACCAAGATATCTCCCTGTGTCAACAGGGTTAAAAATACCAGTGATAGCCGAAGCTGCATCACACAGCATAGGATGCGTGCTCTTGCTACAAGTGATCCCTGATTTCTGATAATTCAACAGCTGCCCAGATGCTGCGGCATACATGTCAAAGATCCTCTTCAGGGTACGAACTTCCTGAATCTCTGCTCTGATAAAGAAGAAGCTGTCATCTGCAAAAAGAAGGTGAGTGACACTAGGCGCTCCTGTACAAACTCGTACTCCATGGATCTCTCCTCTCCGTTCTGCCTTTCTCAGGAGTGCAGAAAGGCCTTCCGCACATAAAATGAAGAGAAAAGGAGAAAGGGGGCACCCTTGCCGCAGCCCCCGACTTGGTAGAATGGGCCCCACCTTTTCTCCGTTCAAGAGGACGGTATACGAGACTGACGTAACACACATCATCATCCAGCCAATCCATTTCTCACTAAAGCCAAATTTTCTCAAAACTGCTTCCAAATAGCTCCACTCCACTCGGTCGTATGCCTTAGAGATATCAACCTTGACAGCAACATCCCCAAACTTCGCTCTATATCTGCGCTTCATGCTATGCAAGGTTTCAAAGGCTACCATAATGTTATCAACAATGGATCTACCTGATAAGAAGGCCGATTGCTCTTCTGAAATAAGCTGCGGCATCACCTTTCGAAGTCGATTAGCAAGAACCTTGGCTACCAATCTGTAAAGAACGCTGGCCTCAGGTCCTTCATTGCCGTCGGATCATCCACCTTCGGGATCAGCACCACGTTTGTTTCCTGTACTTCGTCCGGGAGCACACCTTCCGCCAGCCATCTACACCCTGCTCGAAACACGTCATCGCCAATCGTATGCCAGAAAAATTGATAAAACCCCGGGTTAAAGCCATCAGGCCCCGGTGCTTTATCAGCATCCATCGAGAATAAGGCTTTCGTGAATTCGTCTCTACTGAACGACGAATCCAAGAAAGCAATATCCTCAGGGTACAAGTTTCCGTCAATTACATTAGTTACAGGCTCGGGGCTACAGCCACCTGCAGTAAAGATATCAGTGAAGTATCCTTCTGCCACCCGCTCCATCTCCTCCTGACTCTCCGCCCATCCTCCATCGCTTCTCACCAATTTTTTAATGCAACTTCGCTTCTTCCGTCCATTTGCAACTGCGTGGAAGTATCTCGTATTTAAATCACCACCTTTGTTCCAAAATTGCTTTGCTCGTTGCCTCCAGTGCTCTTCCTCCTGCTGCAAGAGCTTAACCAGTTCCTCACGACATTCCCTCTCTCTATCCGCCGCCTCCTCTCCACCCTCCGCCCGCCATTTCTCCAGTTCCTGCCGTTTCCTTTTAATTCCATCACGGTACCTCATCGCCAGCTCCCTCCCCCAATCCTTCAACTTCACGGCACAACCATTTAACTTGTCAAACACCGAGCTCGATCTACCCCCTCTCCACTGCCCTTCCACGATGGTGCGTAGATCGGGTTCAAGCTTCCACTTATTTTGAACCTGAACGCCCTCATTCCACCCTTCTCCATGCGTCCCGCCGTATTTAGTAGGATCGGCGAGTGATCAGAAAGCGCCGCTACCTCATTTTTTAGCTTCATCTCCGGGAACTTAGCACGCCATTGTTGGTTGGTCAACGCACGATCCAACTGTGATTCAATGCCATGCGGTTTTCCCTTTGCGCGTGCCCAAGTAAAAGGATATCCCTCCAACTTCACATCCTCCAAGTTACAGTCAGCCACCGCCATACGAAACCCATCGATTAACAGTTGTGGTCTCGCATTTCTTCCCTTCTGCTCCCTCTGGTGCAAAATGTCATTAAAATCACCCACGATGCACCACGCCAAACTACTTCTGCTCGCCAACGACCTCAACAAGTCCCATGACGCCTGTCATCTATGTCTCTTCGGGTAACCATAAAATCCTGTCACTCTACACGCCTCCCCCTCCCCCGTCCGAACCTCCATATCAACATAGTTTTGATGAAATCCAGTGATCTGAACAAGATCCTTCTCCCTCCACAGCACCCCAAGACCACCCCCTCGACCTTGCGCATCAACAACAAAGCAACCTTCAAAGCGAACAAGAACTCTAATTTCCTCCATTTTCTGTTTTCCGACAAGTGTTTCCGAGAGGAACACTATGTCCGGCCTGTGAACTTTAATAAGCTCACTCAGTACGGAAGCCGCGCGAGGTTGGCCCAATCCTCTGAGTTCCACAACATAACAATCATTCTGGCTGACGGGTCGCATTTCCGCAACCCGTCCCATGTCCAGTCTTCATATCAGCTCCACCTTTCTTCGGCGATTTAGAGGCCTTGCCATGCACAAACTCTACTCCTGTCATGTATTCCACTCCCTCCCTATCTCGCCTACGCTTCTTCTCCTCCTGAATTTCAAGCGATCGCTGTTCCTCTGCCATCGTGTCATCCGCTGGCTTGACAAATGGCAATTGATTATCCACGCAAGCACCTAAATTCCCAAGCAAAGCCACAACGCCTCTTGGCAAAACTCTTTGTTGCACCACCTTATTCCCACCACTTGTCCCTCCCATTTTATCTACACCGCCAGCTCCCCCCCCCATTACTCCCTCCAGCCGAAGACCCCCCCACAGCCTCCTTCCTCATTAAATACTTCTCTCCCTCCATCACCTTCTCTTTCCTCGGCGACGCTCTCAGCTCCTCACCCCACAACCTAACTATTTGTTCCTCCGGTATATGAAAAAGAACCTCACAATACCGGTCTATGTGCCCAATTTTCCCACAGATGTAGCAAAATTTTGGGAGTCTCTCATAGCGGAACTTACAGAGCCCACTACATCCTCCAGCCAGCTTCACCTTCTTTTCACGTTTCAATGGAAGGCGGACATCCATCGTTACTCGGACCCGCATGAAATAGTCGCCTGAGGTTGGCACATATCTGTCATCAAACTGCGTGCATCTCCCCACATAGTTTCCCAACGCCTTACCGACAGCTTCCGAGCAAAAGCCTCGTGGTAGATTGTGGATTTGCACCCAAAATTCTGCATGGTGCAGATCAACAGTGTACGGCGTCTCTCCTGGCTTGAGTTCCCTCATAACCAGTAAGCTCTGATCAAAGTTCCACGGTCCCATCTCCATTACTCGCTTCAGATCGACAACGTGGTTAAAGCGAAATAATATAAGCCCTCCTTCCAGCTCCTTAATCGACATTCGTCGCCCTGGCCTCCATAACATCGCCATTCGGTTCTGAAAGGCTGGGAAATTAAAGCTCTTATCCGTCAATAGCATGCCTACCACACAGAGCGTGTAGTCTTCGATCGTCGGCGCCTGGCCAACGTCCTCATGATTAAGCTCCTCCTCTTCTTCTTCAATGCTCAGTTGCGCTATCTGGCTCTCCATCGCGAAAGAAACACTCAGCAAAAAGCAAGAAGACAAAAACACAGATCACGAGGCACCACAAGCGTCCCCTGATCCAAGAAAAAAGTTTCAGAAGAAAGAGAAAACCCTAGTCGGCGGCAACGTGGAAAAACCAAAAACCCTTATGCAAGGGAAAACCCTAATCCTAGGGAGAGAGAAAAAACTACTCGTGGAGATTAATCCGGAAGAATGCTGCAAACCATCTTTAGACATCTTATTGTTCATATCTTCTTTACAATGAGAGTTTTTCCATGATGGAGACCATTCGAACAAACATGTTTATTGATCTTCAGATAATTCAATCAGGTAAATATTAGTTTTGTTCCACAGACAATGGCGGAGATAGGGGGAGCTAGGGGAGCCACAGCGCCCCCCTCCCCCGGTATCGAGTGTAAAATTATATGTAATATTTGGTACTTTCGAAGTTTGGCGCCGGGGTATTTGAAGTTCGGCTCCCCCACTACGATGTTTCGGTGAAATGTTGTCTTAAATTTTACGTAATAGTTACTCGGAATCAACTTATAATATGTAATAATTACAATATTTGATCATAAATCATCCAAATTTGAAGAAAAAATTGCCGGTGGCACATATAATTTTTTTTACTAATTAAGCAACTTATAATCAAACGATTTATTATGTATTTTTACGTAGTATTAGATTAATAATTTTTTTTCTACTACTATCCAATTTTGATTTTTTTTTTTTTTGCCGGTGGCACCCATTTTCATTTTATAATTTGGCTCCCCCTTATACCAATCCTGGTTCCGCCATTGTCCACATATAATAAGTCACACACGAAAAATAATTCATATTTATCATTGTGATCCACGGTGGCTTGCAACTAGAGCTCTTGATTAACCCAATGTAAAAATCCACAAGTCAGGATATGACGTACTAATTAATATAGTTCTTTTTGTTTTATTCTGTTAGTGCAAATATAACTCCCAATGAACTAGCTAGGGTTGTATACGGACTTTTGGGTAGAGAAAAATCTATTGATGAACGACTTGCGACGGTTGTATTCGGCTCGTGTTGATATATATATATGGGTAACACTTTAGAACCCTTGAGTATCAGTACCCTATCACACTAAAATATGTCATATTGGTGTTTGAACTTTGGAGGGTGAGGGATTTGGTATAGTATTGAGGGGTTAGGATATAGTGTTAGGAGTTTCGAGTTTATTTTTTAGGTTTATGATCTTTTAATTTGAATTTATCGTCAAATGTTAGAGTTTTGAGTCTATAATGTAGTGTTTGAGGGTTAAGATTTAGTGTTTAGGGGGTTAGCATTATTAAGTAGCGCTCAGGGTTTGTTGGAATAGGTTTAGGACTCATTATTTAAGGTTTAAAGTATAGAAATGTGAATTTTTATGCTAGCTAGGGTACCGATACCCACGGGTACCGAAGTGCTATTGATGAACATAATATAGCATGACACGAGTTACAAGTAATTGGTTTACTGATGATCTTACAAGTACTTACGTGAGACCGTAAATTATAGGTACAAGAAACACTTAATTCTTCGTTATAAAGGTTTACTTTCTTCCATTTTACAATTAAGAAATAAGGTGGATGATTAATAATTTTACAATTTTTTTCTTGCTTTGTTGTGGATGTTCACACAAATTAGTATTTTGCTATATACGGTCCGTATTTTACTTCGCGCAGTTCGTATTTTTTCAAAAATGGACCATTATGCCCTTATTGTATTTTACTTCGTGCAGTCCAGGTTTTACTTCGCGCAGTCCGTTTTTACTTCCGTACAGTCCATGTTTTACTTCGTGCAGTCCGTTCTTGCTTCGCGCAGTCCAAGTTTTACTTTGTGCAGTCCGTTTTTACTTCGCGCAGTCCAAGTTTTACTTTGCGCAGTCCGTTCTTACTTCGTTCAGTCCATATTTTACTAATACAGTCCATTTTTACTTTGTGCAATCTAAATTTACTAACGTAATCCATATTTGAATAAATTAATTACTTTTATTATTTTGAAAGTAAAATAAAATACATATTCAACATTTCATATCTAAAATTAATATTCTAATAAAATAAAAATAATCACATTTTTACAAAATAAATTGAATAACTATAAACCATTAAATATATTCGAAAATATCCAACAAAAAATATTAAGGTTTATAGGTATTCTAGTTATTAAAATCTGAACTGCGTTAAAATGGACTGCGCGAAGTAAAACTTGGACTGCACGAAGTAAAAATGGACTGCGCGAAGTAAAACCTGGACTGCGCGAAGTAAAATACGGACTGCGCAAAGTAATAAGGATATAATGGTCAGTTTTTGGAAAAATATGGACTGCGCGAAGTAAAACATGTATATAGCAAATCGCTTTAAAATGTATTTATTGAATTTGGTTAGCCGTGGGGCTTATAGTGGGCCTTAATGTTCGTGGGCTAGGCCCATCAGTATGAGTGGCAGTTCAAAATTTATTCTGACTGGACCGGTCTGTACTTTGGGCCTCCTCTTCTCGAACCGGTTTATGGTTTGGTTCTTCTTCCTCTGCTCGGTTCCGAACCAGTTGAAACTGAAAGAGAAAAGTGTTACTTGCAGAAAAAGCAACATTAACAAAAAGGTTAATGAAGGAAGTGGAAAACCTAATTAGAATTAATTAATACTAATTTTCTTGGATTTTTATGTGTTAGTGGTTTAATGATTGAATCATAATTGCATTATTGTCCATTTCTTACATTAAAAATAAATAAATAAAAACTGGCCCAAAAGAAGCCTAAAACGCCACACAAGCTTATGTATGTTTGAGTGCAAGCTTCAGGTGGCTACATCTATGGCTATTATCTAATTTTGGGTGTCTTTAGTAACAAGTTAAGCAACTTTGTAAAGTCATCAAGAAGTTAAAAGCAACTTTGTTAACTAGTTAGATCGATAGTTAACACGTCTAATTAGTCGATTAATAACAAATATTAATTTACGAACACTTTGTTATTGATATTCTGCACTTTTTATGGAGTTTTGTTCGCTTTTCTCGTGCTGCCAAGTGGGCTTCTTAACGCTATGAGCTTCCTCGAAGTGGGATTTTCGCAAGAAAGATAAAATGTTAATACAGTGAGGTTTGTGAGACGGGCTAGCGTAGAATAAAGGATAGGGTAATATTAGAGGAGTTTCTAATACAGTAATCTCCTTGTGAGTTATACACTACAAAAAATTTGCCTTTATTAGTTACTATAAATTACAACAACATGAAAACGCAGTAGCAAATAGTTGATGTTATACAACAACAATCACTATTTGTTGTAGCAAATACTATTTCCAACACTCAGCATCCCCGTTGTAAATAGTGGTGTCGCAAATAGCATTTGCTACTGCATGAATTTACATGTTGTTGTAATTTATAGTAGCTAAAGACAAATTTTTTTGTAGTAATATCATCTGAACTCATTCAAGTAACGAGATAATCGTCTCGTTTACCGTTATTCAATCATCAAAAGCAAAAGGTATATGTGTAGAAAGAAATTAGAGACCATAAACAAACAGTTTAGCTTGGATCAGCAGATATTGATTGATGAATGATGGGAGTGAAGAATTAATATGAATGGAATTGCAAAAAAAAAATGCTAATTAAGTGGGAAAATCTTTTTTGTGTTGAAAAACTTTGATGGAATTGAGTCTGGGAATTGGATTTCAATTCCCGACCTAATGAGAATTGTAGTGCAATTATTTGAGTCAATTCCCAATGGACCGGGAATTGGGTCTCAATTCCCGGGCCCAATTCCATCAACCAAACGGCCCATAAGGTTGATAGTGAGAGGAGTCTCCCTTGTTCTTCTGTGCTCTCTCTTTTCTTCTTACTAGTGGCCACTAATGTCTTGATTATGACTTACCAAGTTGTATGATATAATGCTATAAATACACAGATCATATGAACATCTGAAATCTCCTTGTTAATTATTGGCAGAAGCTGGAGTGATCTCTGGTTCTTTCATGTTCTTGGGTGGGGATTACATATAATGGCACCTCAGGTAATTTTAATTTTTTAATTTTTTATGATCAGTTCTCTCCAATTTCACGAAGTTGATTGATTTAGAGTTTGTGTTAACGATATAACAATTACGTTGAAGTTTCTCTCAATAATTAGCGTTTTTAGGATGAAACCGTTTTTTGTATTACATTTTCTTTATAATCAGTAGGTCTTGGTTTTGATTTTGGACCCTGGTACTCCCAATCTGTTGCACTAAACTTACTAAAGCTGTGAGCAAATGGCGGAACTAGGGGGGGGGTGTTGACTAGTGAGTCTAGGCTCCCCATCGCCGGTACCTAGTGTGAAATCGTATGTAAAAATTTGTATGTATAGAGTTTGGTGTTGAGGTATTTGAAGTTCGGCTACCCCACTTCTTTGTTTCGGTGAAATATTCTCTCAAATTTAACTTAATTGTTACTCATACTCAACTTAAAATAAGTAATAATCATAATATTTGATCTTGAATTATTCAAACTGAAAAACAAATTGTTGATGACATATTTAATTTTTTTTTTTGCTAAGCAGAAGATAATCAAAGTTTCCCATGTCTGTTTTTACTCAGTATTAGGCTCATGAAGTTTTTTTTACTATGTCTATAATCGTTTCAATTTAGAATTTTTTTCCCCTTGTTTACCAATCCTGATTACGTCATTGGGTAGAGCTTTCGTTTGAGGAAACTTGTTAATATAAGATTTATATTGAATCCTTGCTCAACCAACTCGAGTGATTGTGATGCAGCGGGTTTTGACCGTTTGCTTTTCACCTATAGCTATATTTATTGTGCAATTAAAACACTATTAAAATTTATTTCAAGTACATAATATTCTTTTATGTGATTTCCATGGCATGCATATGTAGAAAGTGGTATTGAAGATCATGACCATGAACGATGACAAGACTAAGCAGAAAGCCATTGAAGCTATTGCTGACATTTATGGTAACAAAAAAATTTACCATCTTTACTTAGTAAATATTTATTTATCGGGTTGAGTCGAGATAATACATTTTTCGGATCGGGTTGAGTCAAAATAGTACATTTTTTCGGGTAGTTATATACCCATTTTCTCGATCCATGCTAGAAATCTTGTGTTGTATTTCGACCCGTCAAAATATTGAACCTAGTACATGTTTCATTCTAGCCTGGATTCGATAATGTTTCGATTATCTGAATGATACGATCGAACACAGGTGTGGATTCGATCGAAGCTAACACGAGAGAGCAAAAAGTGACTGTAATTGGAGAGATGGACACAGTTGCAATGGCCAAGAAGCTTAAGAAGAAGTTAGGCAAAGTTGATATACTCACTGTTGGTCCTGCCATGGAAGACAAGAAGAAGAAAGATGACAAGAAATAAACAGTAAAAAAATTAAAAATAAAAGTTATTTTGATTAATTCATTCTGTAACCCTAGCTTGATAATTTACCTAGGGTAAAATGATTTAGTTGGTTACACTATGTTTTACTGTTTGATATTTTACCATTTGTTTGCCGGTAAAAATAGAGGGTAAATTCGTCAGTTAGACTCTTCCAATAACTCGAGTTATGTATTGATGATTTTTAGTTTACGAATTTTGTTGATCTATTTTGGGTTTAGTTTAGGTTGACTTGCATACAATTTTAACTATTGTTATTATAAGTACGCGAGTGAAATTGTATAACATTGAGTTAACCACTTAGAAATGTCAATAATTATTGCATTCCAATAACTCGAGTTTTTGGGAGAGGATTCTAAATGGATCTTATAGTGTTTACTAACAAGTAAGAGTCCAGTCAGTTTAATACGACCAAATCATTTTACAAATCAACCCAATTGTAAATTCTTCACGAGTTGTTGAAGTTTTGTTCATTCGAGATACAAGTTAGCTCGGTCGGATGAGAACCAAATTAAGAAACATGAATTTTCTTCTTTATGTATTCAAAATTGGGCTTGTGGCCTGGTTCAGTTTTGAGTCATAGTGGGCCTTGCACGTAAGGGCCTGGTTTTGTGGAGTAGACTGGGCTTTTTTTAAGCCCAAAATAAACTGTTTCGGGCTTTTGTCATAAGATCCAACATAGTTGGCATATCTTAAATGACCAAATTATAATTTTGTATTTTGGACTAAATTGAAAAAAGTATCGTTTATAAAAAAATAAATTAAATATAAATAATATTTTTTATTTATTTATAAGAGATATTATTATATTTATTGTGATCCCACATTGATTTGAATGTTTTAAAAAATAAAACGTTAATAATATAAATTGTAACTTAAAATTATGTATAATTTTTATTTAAATTGATCGAAATAAGTAGACATGTTTTTCTTCTGTATTTTAGTTATAATTTGTTCACACGTTATGTATACCAATTCTGAGATGTGGATCCCATCCAACCCTTTCCAAGGGTTGGAAATTCCAACCTTCATCTTAACCATTAGATCACCTTTGACCCTTTGACCAATCCAATGGTCTAGATTGTTAGGGTATTTTAGACTTTACACATATAATTTAATTATTATATATACATAAATTAATTAATTTTTCCAGCGACCAGCAGCTCATCTCCGGCGACCGGCCGCCGGCGACTTTTCCGGCGAGACTCCGGCGAGTTTTTTTTTTTTTTTTGCTTTAAAAAAAAACTAGTTACCACATTTTTCTGTTAACTAGTTAACAATGTTTTTTTAACTGATAACTTGAAAACATGGTTTTTAACTGATAACTAGTTAACATGATTTTTAACTGATAACCAGTTAACATCGTTTTTTGTTTGATAACTTGTTACCAGATTTTAACCTGATAACTAGTTAATAATATTTTTTATTGATAACTAGTTAACATGATTTTTAAACTAATAACTAGTTAACAATATTTTTTTAGTTAACTAGATAACATCTTTTTTAAAATTAGTTAACTAGTAAACACCTTTATTTTGCTGTTAACTAGTTAACAATGTTTTTTAACTGATAACAAGTTAACATGGATTTAAGCTGATAACTAGTTAACATGGTTTTTAACTGATAACTAGTTAACATCATTTTTTGTTTGATAACTTATTACCAGATTTTAACCTGATAACTAGTTAACAGTGTTTTTTTATTGATAACTAGGTAACATTATTTTTTATTGATAACTAGTTAACATGATTTTTAAACTGATAACTAGTTAACAATATTTTTTATTAGGTAACAATATTTTTTATTGATAACTAGATAACACCTTTTTTTGTTGTTAACGGTGTTTTTTTAACTGATAACAAGTTAACATGGTTTTACCTGATAACTAGTTAACAACGTTTTTTATTTAGATAACTAGTTAACAAGATTTTTAGGTGATAACTAGTACCAAAATTAGTCAACTAATTAACTTATCAAGTTAACTAGTTAACTACTTATCTAATACAAACTAGTTAACATGTTATTCGACAACCTGTTTATATAATTCAAAGATTATTCCAACAATATCAACAACATAAAAAATAGTGACTGAAATTGTAATTTTTAATATTAAACAATCAAACTGTCTATAATGTAAAAAACAGTGACTAAAATGTAATATTAAACAATCAAACGAGTCGGCCCGGTAGGCGAAGCGATCCACCTAAAAAGTGGGTCAACGCCTCAGGCGAGGGTTGACCGTATGGAAAGTCTCGAAAGGTGCTATGCAGAGTGGGCCAGACACGGCCCAAGGAGCAGTCAACGCCTCAGGCGAGGGTTGACTAGCTAGATGATCTATGGATCGCTTGAGGGTGGGCCCAAGCGAGGCCCAGGAAAAGCCCTAAGGCGGCGTCACGCTTACCATCTGGAAAAAACCCTAGAGGGACACGTGGAGCAATCCTGAGGATTTCGTCCTCACCAAGCGACGGTCTGGATTTGACGACACGTGGCGTGATTTGCTGGGCGCCGTACCATTGCCTAACGGCCTTGGCAGGCTTGCCAGGCTATAAATACGAAGAGAGGGCACAAACAGACGACACGACCAAATTCTGGGAGCAATCCCTAGTACATTCTGTTACATCATCATCCATTTCATTCCTCATCCTCTGTTCTGATTACTACCCCCACTCTCTTATTGCGAGGCGATTCGGAGTCACTCAGGCGACCGGGTCGGCTCCCTCATTGTTCCAGGCGACAAGAGCGGAACAATTGGCGCGCCAGGAAGGGGACTAATCAAGAACTGAAGAAACTGAGCAATGGAGCATGGGAATACTGGAAGAATGATAAGAGGAGAAGCATCGAACGTAAGGCCCGAAGGAGAGACAGAAGAAACACCATTGAAATACGTGAATCCTGGAGCCCAAAACATACCACTCGAGGGAAGAAACTTGAGAAATGATTTGGAGGAAGAAGAGGTGCCTAGAGGCACAGACACCGACTCCTCATATATCCCTCGTGGCACCAGAGGAAAGGGTGTGGTACAGGAAGAAGCACCGAACTCAGAGGCATACAAGGTCCTCGAACAGCGTTTTCAGGTGCTGGAAAAGCAGAATTTGGAGCTTACTCAATTATTAAAAACGGTTATCGCTCAGCAGGCGCAGGCACCCAAAGCTCAACACGTCCAGGCCCCGGACAATGACACCCACGCGGAAATGCTACGGGCATTTCGACCGCTAGTCGAAACCGGAGCCGAACAAAGAGTCATTCGGCAACCTCTGGCAAGGGCCATCTTCGCCGAAACACTACCAATTGGCTTGGTCCCACCAAACAAGGAGAAATATTTGGGGTTGGGCGATCCTGAAGAGCATCTGCAAAATTTTCAAATCGCCATGCAAATGCAGGGCGCCAGCGATGCAGCGTTTTGCAGAGCATACCCAGCCACTTTAGGAGGGGCAGCAAGAGAATGGTACATGAGCTTGCCAGAAGGAATTATTCACACATGGGATGAGTTTGCCAGGGTTTTTTTGATGAAGTATGAGAGTAGGCGACACCAAAAGGTCCCAGTACAGGTCCTAGTTAACTTGCGACAGTGGCCGGAGGAGTCGCTAAAAGATTTCTTTGAGAGATGGATCAGCACGGTACAGTCCGTTAGAGACGTGACTTTAGACATTGCTACTGCAAGTATGATCCAAGCGACGCACAATAGGCGACTGAAGGAGGCGTTAGTTAAGAAAAAGCCTACTACTCTGTCCAACTTGGAAGCCAGAATAAATAGTATCATTCTCATTGAGGAGCAGTTAGCGGAGATTGGAGGGGACGACAGCCGAAAAGGACGAAAGGACGGACAGGCGGATGCGTCGCGTGACGGCACTGATAGGCGAGGACGGTGGCAGAGAACGGAGCGATCTCCTGAAAGAAGGGAATATCGGGACGACAGGAAAAACAATGATAGACGCACGTATCAGGAAGACAGAAGAGAATACACTCCGCTCAACTAATCCCGGAAAGAGGTATTCCTGTACATGCAACACAAGGATCACCACATTCAGTGGCCCGAGCCACTGCGAGGTGACCCTGAGCAGCGTAACCCCCGGAAGTTTTGCAACTTTCATGATTCGCACGGTCACACCACAGAAGAGTGTCGGCAACTCAAAAATGAAATTGAGCGATGGATTAAGGAGGGTCGCCTAAAAGACTTTATTCTCCAGACCAAGCGAAAAGAAAGGAGTTCAAATGATAAAGAAGATAGCCCAGTCCCAGGCGACCAACCTAGAAAAACAGTTTTCGCCCGATTGCAGGAGCCGCAGGGCGATGCGACCAAAAAGGCAAATGATACGGAAGAAGTCACGAAAGTCTATCAAACTATTTTCGGAGGAGAAAGCTGTCCGACAAAAAAGCAGTCAAGCGATTGTAAAGAGGTGTTGATCATAAACAATGAGGCGCGACAGTCTCCCATCATGTTTACGGAGGATGACATAATTAAAAGTGGAGGTCCTAGCCTGGAGGCAATGGTGATTCAGATTGTAACGCTCCGGAGTAGAGTGGAGCGGGTAATGGTAGATGAAGGAAGCTTAGCTGATATCCTGTTCTGGGAACTTTTCCAGCAGATGAAACTCCCCATTTCAAGCCTGAGACCGACAAAGACAACTATTACAGGTTTTTCTGGCCACCAGGTCCCCATTAAAGGAATCGTTACCTTACAGGTCATGATAGGCGATGAGCAGATTAAGGCGGTGCAATCCATAGATTTCCATGTGCTGGATTGTCGATCCTCGTATAATATAATTTTGGGGCGACCGGCGCTTGCTGCTTTCCGGGCTATCTCTTCACCAGTATATCAGGTGCTGAAGTTCGTCACCAAGGACGGCGTCGGAGTCGCTTGGGGACACCCGGAGGTGGCTAGGCGATGCTATCGGGCAGCGACGAAAGGAGCATGTTACAAAATCGACCTGGAGGAGGGAACGGAGAATAGAGAAAGAATACAGTCAGCAGAATCTGACGTTCCTGTAGCTTTGTGGGAAGGCGATGAAGAGAGAACAGTGAGGCTGTCGACTTACCTAAGCCAAGAGGCCAAGCAGGCGATGATGACACTAATCAGGCAATATTCGCATCTATTTGCATGGCATCCCAGCGACATGCCTGGGATAGACCCAGCGATTGTGAAGCATTGCCTATCCATCGACAAAAGCTGCCGCCCTGTGCAACAGAAGAGAAGGAATATCTGCCGAGAGCGACAGCTAGCCGTCACAAAAGAGATAGACAAATTACTGGAGGCAGGTTTTATCAAGGAGGTTCAATACCCAGAATGGCTGTCAAATGTGGTTTTGGTTAAAAAATCATCGGGGGCATGGAGGATGTGTGTCGACTTCACAAATCTAAACGATGCCTGTCCAAAAGACGCTTATCCACTCCCGAACATTGAGCAGTTGGTCGACGCCACAACAAATAACGAAGTATTATCTTTTCTCGACATGTTCTCTGGGTATCACCAGATACCACTCAATGAAGAGGATCAGGAGAAAAACGGCGTTCATGACTCCTACGGCGAACTATTGCTATAAGGTTATGCCCTTCGGCCTCAAAAATGCAGGAGCAACTTACCAAAGGATGATAGATATGGTCTTCACTAAGCAACGGGGACGTAACCTGGAAGCATATGTGGACGATCTTCTGGTAAAGAGTAAGAAGAGCGACGATCATCTAGGCGACTTAAAAGAAACGTTTGAAATGTTACAACGCTTCGCGTTGCGATTAAACCCACAGAAGTGTGTTTTTGGAGCTACATCAGGCAAATTCCTAGGGTACTTGGTCACTCGACGGGGAATAGAGGCGAATCCAGCACAATTGGAGGCCATCTCCGCCATGGCACCACCCAAAACAGTTAAAGAAGTACAAGTTCTAGCCGGAAGAATAACGGCTATCAATCGGTTCATTCCAAAGGCGGCAGAGCGATGTGCCCGTTTTTCTCTATCTTGAAAAACGCGTCAAAATTCGCCTGGAATGACAGGTGTGATAAGGCATTTGAAGAACTCAAGCAATTCTTAGTCACTCCTCCGGTGCTGGCCTCACCCAAGGAGGGCGATGAGTTATTCATGTACATTGCGATATCACCAACAACGGTAAGTGCAGTGTTAGTGCGACGGGAGGAACGAAGCGACCAGCCCATTTTTTACACGAGTAAAACGTTGGTCGACGCTGAAACTCGGTACCCTGCCATCGAGAAGATGGCCTATGCTGTGGTATGCGCGGCAAGAAAGCTCCGACCATACTTTCAGGCTCATACCATAACAGTATTAACCAACCTGCCAATACGAAATGCTTTACAGGCAATGAGCGTGGCTGGGCGACTTGCAAAGTGGGCCATTGAGCTCAGCGAATATGACATCCGGTACAAACCAAGAACAGCAATCAAAGCCCAGGTTCTCGCTGATTTTATCGTAGAAGGGGCAGTACAGGAAGAAAAAGGAGAGAGCCAAACTTGGACACTCTTCACGGATGGTGCCTCCAGTAAAAATGGTTCGGGAGCCGGCATAGTACTAAAAAGCCCAGAAGGAGCTGTCCATGAGATCGCCCTGCGCTTCGCGTCGCCTAGAACCAACAACGCTGCCGAATATGGGGCGATGGAGGCAGGACTCAGGATTGCAAGAAGTATGGGGGTCAAATATGTGAAAATTTTTTCCGATTCAGCAGTGGTGGTCAACCAGTTAAATGGGGAGTTCGAAATTAAAGAAGAGTCGTTAATGCCATACTTCGATGAGATAAAGCTAGCCCTGGCAGATTTTACTAGAGTAGACATCTTGCAAATCGCCCGAGAAGAGAATTGCCACGCTGACGCGCTATCAAAGCTAGCCACGGCGGTTGATTTTGAAGAAACAAGAATGGTGACGGTGGAGAAAGAGGTAAAGCTAAACACATGCTTTCAGATTGACGGGTCTCAGAAGGATGAAGGCACACAAGACGATTGGCGCACTCCCATTATTAGGTTCCTAAAGATGGAACAGTCCCGGAGGATCAGGCGATGGCTACAAAAGCAAGGAGGCAAGCCAGCAGATGCACTTTAATAGGCGACGATCTGTACAGAAAGTCCACCGCAGGCCCTTATTTAAGATGCCTCGGACCAGTGGACGCTGAATATAGCCTCCGGGAAGTACACTTGGGAGTCTGTGGGACACACTTAGGCTCTAAAAGTCTGGAGAAGAATCTGTTATACCAAGGTTATTACTGCCGACGATGCGACGAGAGGCGACGGAGTTGGTTAAAAAATGTCACAAGTGTCAGGAATATGCCGATTATCATAAATTGCCTTCCTCAGCTTTGCAGGCGATTGTTAGCCCTTGGCCTTTCGCTCAGTGGGGAATGGATATTTTGGGACCTTTTCCTGAAGCCCCTGGGAAGCGGAAGTACTTGATTGTAGCCATAGACTACTTTACAAAATGGATTGAGGCTGAGGCGACGGCCAGCATCACCGCCAAGCAGATTGAGAAGTTCACATTCAAACATATCATCTCACGATTCAGTATTCCTCACAGCATTATATGTGACCATGACACCCAATTTGATTGCCAGAGCTTTCAAGCGTACTGCCAAGAATACAAAATCCTCCTACGGTTCGCCTCGGTCGCTTACCCACAAGCCAACGGGCAAGCTGAAGCAGCAAACAAGCTTATATTGCGGGATTAAAGCGACAGATCGAAGGCAAAAAAGGCACGTGGGTTGAGGAGCTCGATCATGTACTGTGGGCACATAGAACGATCTACAAGACGTCAACAGGCGAGTCGCCTTACACATTGACCTATGGATCAGAGGCGGTCCTTCCGGTGGAAATAACAATACCTTCCGTCCGTTTGGATAGCTACAACCCAGAGGAAAATGAGCAAAACCTTGTCCATAGTCTCGATATGGTAGAAGAGAAGCGCGAGGTCGCCCAGATGAGGTTAATAGCGGAAAAGGAGATGCTAGCCAGGCGATACAACAAAAAGTTAAGGCCACATCACATCAAATTGGGTGATCTAGTACTACGAAAGATCTTCAGACCATCAGAGGGAGCCGCGAAGCTTGATCCTGGATGGGAAGGGCCATTTCAAATCAGGAAGGTCATAGGAGCAAACACTTTCAAGTTAGCCAGGCTGGATGGAACAAAGATCCCCCGGACCTGGAATGCGATGCACCTCCGCAAGTACCATGAGTAGTCGCCTAGGAGCATGTATGGTTTTTCATTTCCCTAATTAATGAAAGAAAAGCGTCCGATAGCTATATCGCTGGATGACTCATTTTATCATTCATATCTCACCATCGCCACCGATATTACCTAAAACTTACGAGTTAAGAAGTCGCTTAATCGCCACAAAAATTCCCATACGACATGGATTCATCTCGCCTACGAGGCCTAAGTTTCAAACTTAGCTAAGGCCTAAAGGTAACGACATCGCCTAAATGGCATTAGAAGAAGACAAAACGTCGCTCATTAGCAAATCACCAAGAACTAAGGTGCCGCCTATGACGGCTGCAAACAATCACGCTAAGGCTTTCAAAACAATCGCTTACGAACCTACCTTATAAGATAAGGACGAAATAAAGGGCGTTTACCCAGATCGCGGGCAGCTTGTCTTACAAGTACAAAAAAAAAAGAGAGAAAAGGAGTATCAAAAAACAAAAAAAAGAGAGAAAAGTCATCATTTATTTTTTCCCTTGCCCCGAGCTTTGCCCATGATCGCCTTGGGAGGATGCCAGGCTCTTTTCAAACACCTTTTCCCCTCTGCCACCATCTGCCTTCGCCTTCGCGGCCGCCTCAGCTTTGGCCCGGGCCCTTTTGGCCTTCTCAGCCGCTATATACTCCTGATCCGCCGCCTGAACTTCCTTCATCACGCTGATGTACTCAGGGTCGACGTCAGTATTGGGATCGGGCACACCATTCAGCAAGCGATTCACAGCCCTGAAGGACGCCGTGAGAAATTCGCGTCGAACGAAAGGAGGGGAAGGCCCAACAACGGTGACGAATTTCTGACGAACGGCGGTCATGATCACAGGGATGGACCTTCGGATCAGTGACACAGCAGTCATATACTGCCGAGAGCTGAGTGCCTCGGTCTCCTCCTTGATTTTCAAAGTGCGATCCCTCTCCGCTGTCATTGTTTCAGCTAGCTTCTTCGCCTTATCCCTCTCCTGAATCGCTTGGTTCCGTGCAGCAAGGGCAGTATCTCTCTCCTTTGTCAGAGTTTGAATCTGCTTCTGAAGGACATCTTGATCCTGGAGCTTCTTGGCGGACGAGGAGGCATCTTCTTTTGCCTCAGACAGGCTCTTCTCTAAGCTAGTAATAGGCCTGACTGGTCGACAAATCTTGAGTCAGGCGCTCCACGGAAGAGGAGGCCTCGTTAGTTTCTGCTCAAGCTGAGAGTGAGCCTCAGTCAGGCGACTAAGCTCGTTCCTGGTAGCTTGTTGATCAGACTGAAAGAAATAAAACAAAATGGTAAAAAAAAAAACACAACAAAGACAGAGAAGAAACTGTAACACCCTCTCTTTTAAAATAAGGGAAATTACCAAAATACCCTCTAAGGCAGCGGCAATCATAAAGACCAAACGAAGGCGTTACGCTTAATTACCATAATTCAATGAAATGCCTTGGCCAAGGACCTTGAAAATAAACTTATATAAAACTCGTAAAACTTTATATAAAACTTGTAATTCATAATAGCATAACTCAATACTGAGCCCTAAATACTTGAGCCAAAATAACTGAAAACAAGTCTCGAGGAATACGTAAAAACATTTGTCTCAAGTCAAGGTCTTACATTACTGTAGACACCACTCCACATACCGAATCAGCTCCTCAAGGCTCAAGCTACCGTCTAAGTATTCTCTGCAAAACTGGTGGGTTGGCTCGGGGTCAGTCCTTTATCAGGAGAATTCCGTTAAAACAAGAATAAACGATATTCAAGAATTTAACTAAGCAAACCCATGATTCCAAATCGGCATAAATCGACAGTTCCGGAAAGATGGATTTTTCCGTAGAAACGACACCTTGTTGTCAAAACCAAGACTTTACGTCTTAATTTCCAGGTAAGTAGGGAGTCATGGACTACTTAAATCCTCAAACCTTAGGTATCATAACTTTAAAAAACCGTGTAAAAAGAGAAATCCGTGTCACATAATAGTTCTGGACAATCAACAAACAACCGTTAGTCGTACATATCACATATTCACTTCATAGACATCATCCAAGTCACAATCACAAACAACACGCAACATCCATGTTCAAGTTCTCTAGGTGAGTTTATTAGGCGCCAAGGAGTTATCCACACCACCACCGCCGGCCATCACATCACCAACGCATCACTAGGGATCCTTCCACGAAGGAGAATACATTCCGACGCATCCATATAGGATCCTTCCACGAAGGAGAAATCAACCAACCTTGGCAACCCAGCCAAGGGATTCACCCCAGTGAATCAGACTCAACACAACCAGTATCTCGGGTGGGGTAGTGTGGGCTCCTTCCGGTTCTACATTCATATTCATATCACAACTCATATAATTTAGATCATTAACCAATCCATCCTACGCATTCATATCTCATTCCATTACTCACTTTCCTCATCAAGACCAATCAATTCCAATCATCAATACCAATCAATTCGATCAACAAGCCCATCATCAAAACCAACACCAATTCCATCATTAACCAATACCAACCCACATACATAATACACTAACATAAACAAACACGCATAACAACCAAGCAATGTCAAACAATCAACCCAAGCCCTCAAATCCTTCATCCAATTCTATTGTCCAATTCCCTAAGCCAGTTCCACGTACCAATACCATTAACTAATTCCATTAGCCAATTCCAAGTACCAATTCTCATACCAATTCTATTAGTCATAATTTTACCATATTAAACACATGATCAACGTATCATGACAATATAATATTCTTTAAACCAATTACCCTATACTTGTCTATGTGAGGTACGTTAATGATAAAACATAATTTAAGTATGTACGTGTCCAAATACGTCTTAAATACCTCATGCATATTTATGTCAAAATACCTCCCACGCATACGAACCATCCGATAAATCCATCGTAACTTTACAATTATTTTTACAGCATTTAATACGTGTTCTAAGGAATTCCATATTTCTGAATTAAATAATTAAATCTAGGAATTTACCCCCTTTGACCAACCCACCTATAAACCGAGTCGGATGATCTGTCGATCGGTTTCTGGACTTGAATCGTACGGAAAGAGGAGTTTAACGGACGTTCGTAACCTCCGGACCAATCTGTACTAACTGAAAAGTTAGTTTGTTGCCCCTTTAGTCGGGCTAGGGACCAAATTGGCATATTTTTCCAATCGTATGAACCCTAATTTCCACCGATTGGTTTTTCCTTCGATTCTCCTCAACCAGGGATCCAAACTTGAAATTGAAAGAGGGGAAATGATCGTGAGATGAGAACAATCGAATGGTACCAACCATTCGGTCCGACTCGATCTAGAACGTCACGACACTTAGCTCGCCGGAGCTTCGTCGGAGAAAAGAGGGGTTTGTGTTTGGGGATTTTTTGGTTCATTCCAACACGGTGTAAGGCTTTATATAGCCTCTACAAATCGAACCGTGCCAAAGTTAATGGCCGACACTAGATAATTTTGTTAAATCGATCCTTTAAACCTTTGAAATAATCGGCCGGAGTTAGTGGATTCCAGCTCGATTTTTAGACGATTCTGGGTGGATTCCAGCTCGTTACTGTGAATCATAGCTTTTTCCACGCTCTGGTGGGGTTGGGGTGTCCGGCTTCTCGACGACTTTGGCCTTTGGCCTTTGGCAGACTCGCCGGACAAAACAGAGACACGGCGGACGGAGGCAGAGTCGCCGTCGATTCATATTTCCAGCGACAGCACAAAAACGGCGACGTTTCATGGGGCGGGGTTTTGGAAAATTTAAATAAAATGAGTGTTGTGGCTGGGGTTCGAAACCGTGACCTCCGGGTCATTGGTTTGGTTCCTTAACCACTCGGCTACGGGTTGATTCGTGAACAGTTCCACCCGGCTAACATTTGATTTAGTTTGCTGGTTGATTCATTTTCTCAAATCGATTCTTCCATCGGCCAATCGAATTATCCCTTAACCTCGATTAATTTAATCGTGAATCTACATCAAATTTCCGCCGATAAAAGATTGACCTTATTAATTTTAAAAATTTTAATTCCCTAAATTCGGGATGTTACAACTCTCCCCTCCTTATAAAGATTTCGTCCCCGAAATCTATCCTTAAGTAAATTCTGGCACAACTCCACTCTCTCTCTCTTCATGGAGATTCTCTCTCGTCTCCCCGAAGATCTGCAATCGAAGATTGCGAGGATGCACAGACTGCAGTTCGTAAAGACACATCTAGCGGCACTGGGCAAGCTCAGAGATTTCTACCCTGATTTCCCCAGAGATATACGGGAACCACTGCAAGACCTACAGATCCCGATTTCCATCGTGCTAAGGAAAGCTGCAAGATTCAGACAGTACCTGCTACGAATCTGGAATGTCCAATACACACCAGAAGGGTGACCCTACAGTACTACAAAAGGCGGGTGCACAGAATTCCGTTCACCAGAGCTAAGCACCCAGTGTTAGTTATAGGAGCCCACAGAACACACTTGTGTAATCCGCGTGTAATTGGAAATTTAATAATGATGGGGTTATTAATGCAGATCCAAATTTCTCTTTCAACAACAATTCTTCTTAACGTTACAATCCATCGATATCTCCTGATTTACTTGTCACCCGCGGGGATTCTAGGAAACAAAAATTCTATCAACGAAATTGCGCACCGTCTGAGACCATACATTCTTACGTCCCAGGCAAAAACCACAAGAGATAGAATAAGGATACAATCATGAATTTGAGGAAATACTAAGGCATGCGAGTGGAACTTCTATTTGCCTCTGCCGAACTATTCCTTCTGGAGGATCTTCTTGACGCCTCCGTCGCTCTAATTGCTCGAATATTTTCAGAATGAATGTGATAGCTACGAGTAGGAAAATAGCTATCAGTAGGATGAAATTAACCCCGCACAAGGTTTCTACTTCATCGGGACCCGCCATTTTTTCGTTGGAGGATGACTGAGAGAAAGGGGTACTATTTTATAAACAAAAATTTTCGGTCAGCTTGAACGAGAAGCCGTCGTTCAGACTCGAAAGTCAAAAGAAGAATAGAGTGATACGACATCACCGATCTACGCGTTTAGCGGTGCCTCAAAAGTTGCGCCAATTCGGTGAAAAAAAAATTCCAACCGTTCACGTGCCATCCCGGAAGAGTGACACGACACACCGACTCGGACTCTAGCGGTGCCTCAAAAGTTGTGCCAACGATTTATTGCCGTTCCTGTGTCATCCGCCGAAAGCATGGGGCCACGTGTCGAAGATCTACGGTTCCTTACTCGCGTATTTAACCCGAATGGAACTCGGCTCCGAGTGTCACCGCAACATACTCCGAAGAAATTTCGTAAGTACTTACGAAAGATGGGAGGAAAGAAAAATACAAGAGAGACTCCAGCCCCGCCCTTTTTCCACCATCGAGATTCCGCCCGCTCCTCCCGGTAATCCTTTCTTAACCGACTTCTGTCCTTTTGTGATTCAATTAAAATGGAGTGGGCGCTCGATAGTAGCTGTCCAAACCACATGACTCCAAAAGAAACCTGTTTTTGTTTCCCTTGACCGTAACTTTAACCAAATTGTTTCCTTTGGAAGAGGTTCCATGGTAAAGTCAAAGGGAAAGGGTTCCGTCAGGTTGGGTCCCTTGATTATTCCGAACGTACTGCTGATGCCCGGTATCATTGGTAGTTTCGTAAGCGTGAGCCAGCTTATGGAACAGAACTTCGCTTTTGTTTTTAAGGGAGGGTGGTGTACCGTGTTTGACCAGTTTGGAAAACCTTTTCTTTCTGTACCAAAAATAGGCAGATGTTTTCCGCTTAACATGGCTCATGTCACGCAGACAGGTGTTGCCATCCGGGGAAAACCAGACCAAACAGGGACGGTCAAGATTTGCTGCGGAAAGAAGCGGGTTAAGGAGGATTGAAAGAAGCGGCCATCCAAATCATGGAGGCTGAGAAGGGGAAGAAGCGAGAAGCGTCCGATTGAACTAGTGGATCCGTCAGAGAATCCTAAGAATACGGCCTAAGTCGCCGATGTACTACTAATCATGTATCCCGTACTTATTAACAATAATAATAAGTCCTTTCTCTTTCACCTTGTTTATTTGAACCAACTCAAACCGCAAGAACATAACTCAAACATGAACTTCCATAGAGATTCTATGAAACTAAATGGTCTACTCATCGCGTCGGCTCTTGCTTGTGAGTTCGAGATGACGTCGTGCCTCAGCTTCCTCGACTGCTTCTAACGTCAGCTTCACGATGCCGTAAATTAGCATACAGATGAGGAGTAGAGCAAAGATTATAAATGCCACACTCGGCTCATTGTAATCCTCTGGATAGCTCATTCTCGAATTTGGGAGAGTTTTCTTTAGCCAATGGAGGAAGGAAGGAAGAGAGAAATGATGATGGTGGATCAAACCTTCAAAATTTGATCTTTTATGGTCACCCATCTCGCCAAGAAAGTGGTCACAATAATTGTGACACTAACCACACTCTTATGTCGGCACACAAAGATATGAGAGATGGCCAACTAAGTCAAAGGCTAGGAGCTAGGGTTCGTCTCTGTAAATAGACGGTACTGAAATTCTCCGAACAACAGAGCAGAGGTTTGAAAAAGAATACTCCATTCCACGCTCTCGTAACCAAGAAATGTCTACGATTCCTATTTGCAAATGCGGGAAAACAACGATCCACATCCTGGATAGAAGAAAATCCAGGATGAAGGTTTCTTAGTTGCAAAAGGACGTCGCTTGGTAAGTCAAAAAATTACTTTCCGAGTTTTTCCGACTATCCTTTCACCTAACCCAGGAAAAATCTTATCTGTCCTTATTTGGGTCTATAACAGAGAATTGAACAGTTATTGAATCTACTTTGCATGGGTAGTTCCCTTAATGCAACCATGAACTAAGTCGTAGTTAACGAACTTTTACGAAACTGAACAACTATGAGCGTACCTTCAGAAAACAGACAATTTCCAGGGGGGGGGGAAATCGGTTTCCAATACCGCTACATCATCTGTACCTTCTATTAGTAACAAAACAAATCTTTAAATCCATCATAATATAAACGTACTTAATCTTAGGGGACCTGAGTAGGGAGCCTTGATTCGGTGGAGTGGACTTGAGACCTTAAAAAATTCTTTTAAAGTTGAGACTTGATTTCAAAACCTTAAATCTTGAAAACCTGACCGACTTCCAGTACCACTTGGTAAGCCAAACAGTAGAGGAAGACGGCTCTGATACCAACTTGTAACACCCTCTCTTTTAAAATAAGGGAAATTACCAAAATACCCTCTAAGGCAGCGGCAATCATAAAGACCAAACGAAGGCGTTACGCTTAATTACCATAATTCAATGAAATGCCTTGGCCAAGGACCTTGAAAATAAACTTATATAAAACTCGTAAAACTTTTATATAAAACTTGTAATTCATAATAGCATAACTCAATACTGAGCCCTAAATACTTGAGCCAAAATAACTGAAAACAATGTCTCGAGGAATACGTAAAAACATTTGTCTCAAGTCAAGGTCTTACATTACTGTAGACACCACTCCACATACCGAATCAGCTCCTCAAGGCTCAAGCTACCGTCTAAGTATTCTCTGCAAAACTGGTGGGTGGCTCGGGGTCAGTCCTTTATTCAGGAGAATTCCGTTAAAACAAGAATAAACGATATTCAAGAATTTAACTAAGCAAACCCATGAATTCCAAATCGGCATAAAATCGACAGTTCCGGAAAGATGGATTTTTCCGTAGAAACGACACCTTGTTGTCAAAACCAAGACTTATAACGTCTTAATTTCCAGGTAAGTAGGGAGTCACTGGGACTACTTAAATCCCTCAAACCTTAGGTATCATAACTTTATAAACGTGTAAAAAGAAGAAATCCGTGTCACATAATAGTTCTGGACAATCAACAAACAACCGTTAGTCGTACATATCACATATTCACTTCATAGACATCATCCAAGTCACAATCACAAACAACACGCAACATCCATGTTCAAGTTCTCTAGGTGAGTTATTAGGCGCCAGGAGTTATCCACACCACCACCCCGCCGTGCCATCACATCAACCAGACGCATCCACTAGGGATCCTTCCACGAAGGAGAATACATTCCGACGCATCCATATAGGATCCTTCCACGAAGGAGAAATCAACCAACCTTGGCAACCCAGCCAAGGGATTCACCCAGTGAATCAGACTCAACACAACCAGTATCTCGGGTGGGGTAGTGTGGGCTCCTTCCGGTTCTACATTCATATTCATATCACAACTCATATAATTTAGATCATAACCAATCCATCCTCACGCATTCATATCTCATTCAATTACTCACTTCCTCATCAAGACCAATCAATTCCAATCATCAATACCAATCAATTCGATCAACAAGCCCATCATCAAAACCAACACCAATTCCATCATTAACCAATACCAACCCACATACATAATCACAAGCTAAACAAACACGCATAACAACCAAGCAATGTCAAACAATCAACCCAAGCCCTCAAATCCTTCATCCAATTCTATTGTCCAATTCCCTAAGCCAGTTCCACGTACCAATACCATTAACTAATTCCATTAGCCAATTCCAAGTACCAATTCTCATACCAATTCTATTAGTCATAATTTTACCATATTAAACACATGATCAACGTATCATGACAATATAATATTCTTTTAAACCAATTACCCTATACTTTCTATGTGAGGTACGTTAATGATAAAACCATAATTTAAGTATGTACGTGTCCAAATACGTCTTAAATACCTCATGCAATTTAGTCAAAATACCTCCCACGCATACGAACCATCCGATAAATCCATCGTAAACTTTACAATTATTTTACAGCATTTAATAACGTGTTCTAAGGAATTCATATTTCTGAATTAAATAATTAAATCTAGGAATTTACCCCCTTTGACCAACCCACCTATAAACCGAGTCGGATGATCTGTCGACGGTTTTCTGGGACTTGAATCGTACGGAAAGAGGAGTTTAACGGACGTTCGTAACCTCCGGACCAATCTTTACTAACTGAAAAGTTAGTTTTGGCCCCTTTAGTGGGGCTAGGGACCAAATTGGCATATTTTCCCAATCGTATGAACCCTAATTTCCACCGATTGGTTTTTTCCTTCGATTCCTCCTCAACCAGGGATCCAAACTTGAAATTGAAAGAGGGGAAATGATCGTGAGGATGAGACAAATCGAATGGTACCAACCATTCGGTCCGACCGATCTAGAACGTCACGACACTTAGCTCGCCGGAGCTTCGCGGAGAAAAGAGGGGTTTGGTTCTGGGGATTTTTGGTTCATTCCAACACGGTGTAAGGCTTTATATAGCCTCTACAATCGAACCGTGCCAAAGTTAATGGCCGACACTAGATAAATTTTTTAAATCGATCCTTTAAACCTTTGAAATAACGGCCGATTAGTGGATTCCAGCTCGATTCTTAGACGATTCTGGGTGGATTCCAGCTCGTTACTTGTGGAATCATAGCTTTTCCACGCTCTGGTGGGGTTGGGGTGTCCGGCTTCTCGACACTTTGGCCTTTGGCCTTTGGCGACTCGCCGGACAAAACAGAGACACGGCGGACGGAGGCAGAGTCGCCGTCGATTCATTTCCAGCGACAGCACAAAAACGGCGTCGTTTCATGGGGGGGTTTGGAAAATTTAAAATAAAATGAGTGGTTGTGTGCTGGGGTTCGAAAACCGGACCTCCGGGTCATTGGTTTGGTTCCTTAACCACCGGCTACGGGTTGATTCGTAACAGTTCCACCCGGCTAACATTTTGATTTAGTTTTTTGCTGGTTGATTCATTTTTCTCAAATCGATTCTTCCATCGGCCAATCGAAATTATCCCTTAACCTCGATTAATTTAATCGTGAATCTACGATCCAAATTTCGCCGATAAAGATTGACCTTATTAATTTTAAAAATTTTAATTCCCTAAATTCGGGATGTTACAGAAACGGAGCATCATCATCACACAGTGAAGTGTTTTGCTTACTTCTTCGTTGTCCAGGCGGCGCTGAAGAGCTGCGTGATCGTCGCGAAGCTCACGAGCCTTGCGCATCAACAAGTCACGTGACTTGTCAGCAATGCTTAGTGCCAGCAACATCGGATAAATGGTAGAGCCAAACATGTTGGAAGGCGACGATTGGTTGAATCTTCAAAAATTAAAGACAAGACATGAAAGAGAGAGAGGAGAGTGATTAAGGTAAATACCTCGTGATGCTTCACATACACTTTCCCCCATCGCGGGATGAAAGTCGCCAACCTTCACATCATCCAGACCCTTAGAACTCCAGAAGTCAGCTCCTCTGCATATCCCGGGCCACGTCAGCTGAAAGCTGTGATCGCTGGGGGTAAGACTACTGGAAAGTAGCCTTCTGGTTTCTCGTAATCGGGCGCCAGGAAGTCTGTCAGGACGCATGGATAAAGCGCGGGACCCTCCTCGTCGTTGTGAGGCGACAGGGGTGAGTCATCCTGAATAAAAGATATGAACTCCCCGCTCCGCAGTCTCTTTTCCGGGGCGTCGAGGGGGAACTCGGGAGTAGCATCTTGGTGCCCCCGGTAATAGGCTCAGCAGTAAGGAGGCTCCGGGGGCTGTTAAGGATAGTCACCGGTGGTGGTACTATTGGCTCGACAGGACGTCCTCCTCAATGACGTTTTGGGTCTGACGTTTCCGGCGGAGGAAGGCTTGCTCGCTTGGAGGTTTTCGGCAACAGGCGACGATTTCTTTTCGCGAGAGCGGCGGGCTCCTCCCTTTTTTCCTTTCCCAGGAGAGGGTGGGGGAAGTCACTACGGGAGGAGGCTCACGCTGCGGTTGAGTTGTGGATATAGATCCACAGCTGACGTACTGATTAGCACGTTGGAAATGTCCGTCTTCCTGCGAAGGGAAGAAGCCAAGGTCAGATAAACCAAAAATGGTGACACCGGCGCAAGACTAGCAAAAAGCGAGGGAGAATAACCCATCTACCTCTGGGCACGTCGCAGGACTTGTTTTAGGGACGAGAGGGTCATTCAAGTTGAAGTTTTCCCTGTTGGATAAGCGACAGAAGCTGTCGCTCGAGCGCATGATTGAGCGACCACTCGGGAAAATAATTTGCGTCGCCTTGTGACCAGTAAGGCGGAAGGGCCGTCGCCCAGGTATCTTCGGGCGAGGGTTTGAAATAAAAAAAGGCATGGTACCATGTGGGGTGCGGCTTCACTGTTCTCCGCATTCCCACATCTCTATACGCACCTCGCTTTACAAAACTGAGGCCGTTGGTGTTATGTTTAGCACTATACAAAAGGGAAAAAAAGGCGAAGGGTAGGAGTAATCTTCTCACGTTGGCAAAAATCTCGAAGCTGGCTATGACAGACCACGAGGTTGCGGTATAGGCACCAAGAGAGGCTTTTAGTTTTTGAAGCAATGATACAACAAAAGGAGAGGGGGGAAGGCGCAGGCCATTGGTAAAACTTTCTGACCACACTCCGTGCCAGCCTTCAGGGCAATTCCCAATGGTCGATAAATAGGAAGGAGCAGCAAAGTCCCAGTGGGTTGGAAGAGAAAGCTTAGGAAGGAAAGAGCAATGGTAGTGGCAGAAAGGTAAGGAAAGTAGCCTAGCCCAATAACGTAACGGTCTCGTCCGATGCCGTCATACCACATATCTTTCAAGCTAGAGCGGTATAGCCTTGGTTGGAATAGGGGCTGACTTTGTCTACAGACCAAGAACGAAAGCCAGGGATAAAGCCAAATTGATGCATGCCCCATTCTCGGGGGCTCTGAAGGATCGGGGGAATTCTGGAGAGTTCAAGTGACGAATTGGAGGCAGTTTTTTCTGAATCAGTAGAGGAGGCCATGGAGACCCTAAATACAGAGGACTCTACTAGAGGAAGAAAGCTAGAAAGGCGTAAAGAAGAAAAGGAGGTGAGAGGAGAAAGATTCAGCAAAGAGTGGAGACTTACCGGGGCAACTGAGGAGAACTCAGATCGTCGGACATCTGGAGGGAAGAGAAAGGCTGAAGGAGGTAAAGAAAAAGCAGGGGAAGCGGGGATTCAAAAGGGAGGCAGGAAGCAAGGAAGGGAGTTGGATGATAGAAAGGAGAGGAGAGATCGGAAGTAGGAGCGGGGTGTCTTATAAAGGAATAGCGGAGGCGTTTTGAATGACTTACATCGGAAAGAGAAACGTCGCGCAGTTGAAAAGACGAGGAGAGTGCTGGCATTGGGAAAGGGGAAAGCGTCTGAGGGACGCAAGACAGGGAAGAAGGTGATTGGGCAGACGGGACGTGGAAAAGAATATAAAAAGGGGGCTACCTCGTAGGCAATGATGGAGTTAGGGGGCTAATACGAAGGGAAAAGACCGGAAAGCCCATCGGCAACGGCGAAAAGTAGGGTTCCTCAGGAACGCGGTAGGCGACGGAATAAGAATAGTCCGCCCGTGTGCTACACACAGGCGGACTAGGGCCTGGTCGAGTCGGCCCGGTAGGCGAAGCGAACCACCTAAAAACTGGGTCAACGCCTCAGGCGAGGGTTGACCGTATGGAAGTCTCGAAAAGGTGCTATGCAGAGTGGGCCAGACACGGCCCAAGGAGCAGTCAACGCCTCAGGCGAGGGTTGACTAGCTAGATGATCTATGGATCGCTTGAGGGTGGGCCCCAAGCGAGGCCCAGGAAAAGCCCTAAGGCGGCGTCACGCTTACCCTCTGGAAAAACCCTAGAGGGACACGTGGAGCAATCCTGAGGATTTCGTCCTCACCCAAACGAACGGTCTGGATTTGACGACACGTGGCGTGAAATTTGCTGGGCGCCGTACCATTGCCTAACGGCCTTGGCAGGCTTGCCAGGCTATAAATACGAAGAGAGGGCACAAACAGACGACACGACCAAATTCTGGAGCAATCCCCAGGTACATTTGTTACATCATCATCCATTTCATTCCTCATCCCCTTTTTCAGATTACTACCCCCACTCTCTTATTGCGAGGCGATTCGGATCACTCAGGCGACCGGGTCGGCTCCCTCATTGTTCCCAGGCGACAAGACGAACAGGTTCCGACAATCAAAACTTCGGGCCTCAAATTTAATCGACTTCGATTATTTCACTTCATATTTTCTTCCCCCTTTTCATCCCCCCCAAGAAAAAAAAAAACTAAAAAAACTTCAATTAATTTTTCCCAAAATTCCAAAAAACCCCTCCATTTTACCCCCAACCCAAATTTCCACTTTTCCCCAATCACCTAAAAAAAACAAAAAACAAAATTTAATAAAATACATTTAATAATAATATTATTTCCCTCTTTTTTTTCCCCCCCCCCCCCCATTTTTTTTTTAAACAATCTTTTTTTGGCCCCCCCCCCCCCTTTACCTGTTAGCTGGGGGGGGGTCTTGATAAGATGATTGATGTTCATAGTTCGGTGACAGTCCAATCAATCGCCTAGTTGGCATGCCACTGGGTCAAACTTCATAGGCTAAACATGACGAGTTAACCTGAAGAGTCTCGTCGGTCTTTTGGTATGGAATGACCAAGATCTCTTAGTCGGGTCCCAATTAGCAGGACACGGCAACTCGACATGAATCGTGATCCCAACATCAACACACACAGACCATATGTGTGTGTGTGTCTGGTCTTGTGGCCACTCACTCCGTTACAGAATAAAATACGCCCCCCCCAGCTCACCTCGAGCAAGACCCTTTAAAACCGCACACCCAAACCAGCAGAACGGGGCCCGATATTTTTTGAAAAGGCCCCAAGCTGTTGGATTGGTCAACACGCATGTTTCACCCCGCTTCAGGTTTTTCAGAGACTCCTTCCACCACCCTGCTTCAAAAATTCGTTGTCATTATAACTTCTTTCTTTTTAACGAAAAAAGGCTAGTACTTAGCGTAAAAGTGTCAACCCTATCTTTCTACACGCCAAACAAGCTAAATGGAATGACCGACTCTTGGCTCCTTAGATCGATGCTGCTGAAACATCCAATTTTTACATTTACCCGGAACAGTCTGCCTGAATAGGTTATATAATATAATGTACCACCATTACGCTTGCGGATTTTACACAACAAAAAAATTGACTTTTAGATGAATGGTGAGTTAATTACTATCAGGGACTATATATGCCTACGACTATCCGTCATGTCAAGCCCGTGATACTTCTATGTTTTCAATATCTCATTATACACCATACCTCATCTTAATTATCATCAAACACTTACTACTATTTAATTTCTCTATACGCTTTGCGAGTAATTACGCTTAACCTACTCATGTTCGATCGATCTTCCAGCTCAAACCACTGATTGAATAACATGAAACAAAAGAAATATTGATGTGAGGTGAATGAGATTACATCATCCACATACATTGAAGAACAGCCCTAATAATTAGTTGCTAATCAGTGAGTATATAAAAATCATAGCTAGCCGAGAAGACTTCCGTAATCCGTATGAATATATCAAAATTAAAGTCTAATCAGCAAATTAATCAGCCGACAGAAGCGATAAACACTCGTAATAATACAGATGATATATATATATTAATTAGTTGATCTAGAACAATCAAGATATAGCTACAAAAATACTTGGGTGGAATGGCGGTCGGAATTTCCTTATATAATATATAGATATCTGACTTGGCATTTTATTAATTATAATAAGTTTTATATTGACTGCCCTAAATATAAAATAAATATTAATCCAAAATAATATGAGTCCATCAAGTCATCAACGAGTAACGGGTCAAAGTAGTTTAGGTGCAACCTAATTATTCATAATCAATAAAAAATTAGAAATGAGAAACTTATAAACCTCTAAAATCATGACATCTCGTGTCAAATTTCAGTGAGATAATCAACCATTTCATAATTTCCGTTACTATAAATGAGAATAAACTCGATCTCCACTACCCGCTGCAACTCATGTATCTGGAACAACAACTGAATGTTTCATGACCACATCCTTCTAAGTATTGCACATCGGGAGTCGATATTTACTTGTATTCTTGAGTACCCTTTTTCCCAAACTATTATGAGCCATGTCACGATAATCATTAACTCAATCCAGGTTACTGAAATAGACACCCAAACTCATACTGTTAGGCAGTCAAAATGCACATAACACTATCTTGAATCAAGCCTCAAAGGCTGAAACGGTTGTTTGACCCGTCTCTGAATTATTAAAACCATCCAAATTTTGGTATAATTTACTATTCTGCCTATTGGGTTGGAGAATGATTTTTGTGCCTAAGTTGCCATTTTTCATTTTTGCACATAGGGCTGAAGTCAGCCTAACCAAACATATAACACCATACTCTCTAGCTAATCTTCTACGATAGACATCCATTCACGTATCCGCTACAAACAATACCTCTAGAGAGTGATACTAGAGGTTCATTTCATGTCCTCTAAAGGTTACTCGACAAACCAATATCAAAATCACAAGAACTCTTAGATTTCCACAAGAGTTGGACCATTGATATATATATTTCTCTTCATACAAAGCTTATGAAAGTGGGTAGTTAGGCAGCTTAATTTCCAAGTTAAACTAAACTAAATTTGGAAACTTTCCCAGAAATGGCCACCCTGAAACTGTTCATCATGTCATCTTCAACTAGATAATCATAACAAAACCTTAAATTAATATTAATGACAAAAAATTTTGTCTTTCAAACTAGTGCTAACATCATCTCTTTCGACTATACCTAATAAACGGCTTCTTCAAACGCCACGTAACTAACTTAGGACACATTAAAATATTAGTATATTACCGACGGCTAAGTATGACTGTTGGTATTAGCAAATGATATACATGGATAAGTTGTTGATCATATGATTTCTTGACGGTTAATCATGAGTCAATGTTAGTTGTAACATGACTAAGTTTTGATCATGTGATTTACTGACGGTTTAATCATTAGTTAATGTTAGTTTATAGCATGGATAAGTTGTTGATCATATGGTATATCCACATATTTTAATAGTGAACTGATATACGATTCGATATGAAAGAATAGTGAGTTTAAATTAAATCAAGGACTCCTTTCAACTACTAGGTGTCTTGGAGTCTCGAAATTACCTCGCAAGACGTAGTAAGCTTCAAGTAAAGAGAGAGATAAGGCATATTCGGAATGGAGGAAATTAAGGAAGTATCGAGGATTTCTCTTTAAGGTACCTTGTACATATGAGTGATGACGTCTAAGTTGACGTTTGCTTTTTGTGCATGTGTGGTACTCTTATGTATAGTGCCTTGGGATCTAGACCAAGTCTCCACAATATTGTTGACCCTGCTAAGGATTGATTGTGACTGTTCAACTATGAAGGGTTGGATCGCCCAGAGCTAACCCTAGGTGTGCAACCGAATAGTGGGAATTGACCATATGAGCGTACGTCTAAGTTGACGTTTGCTATGTGTGCATGTGTGATACTCTTATGTATAGTGCCTTGGGATCTAGACCAAGTCTCCACAATATTGTTGACCCTGCTAAGGATTGATTGTGACTGTTCAACTATGAAGAGTTGGATCTCCCAAAGCTAACCCTAGGCGTGCAACCGAATAGTGAGCCTTGACAAAATGGACACTAACTTGGACCTAAGTGACTAAGGGAACCCAACTTGTTCGTGGGTTCAACCGTGTATGGGCTATGGCTCACCAAAACGAATTTAATTTTATTCTTATGTTATTAATGTGTAACGATTCTTCGCATAGTATCTCTCATTATAACAATTTTTCTTACATATGACTTGGCTGACGTTCATAAAATCCAATCTTCTTTCATGAATTTTCGTTTAAAAGACATGTTAAAAAAACATTATATAAACCAGTTATAACCTCTACCAACAACTCGAATTACCGAAACATAACCTCTCACAAATTTATCCACTTCCTAACACACATGCAAAAGATCATGTTAACATCTCCACATCATATCTACATGAACACACCACCTTCAATAAAACTACAATATCATCTTGAATACCAACACTATACCATTATATAAATCAATCCAATCCAATCTTGATAAACACATCGATGACCACCCACAAAACAAAAAAACCCTCCATACCAATGAGATATATTAAATAAACCCACGTAAGTCTCATCTCTTCTCTCTTCACTATACACCTTGAAAAAACATTGGCGGTCACTTAAGTTTGGAGGTTATAACAATGTGGTCACCTAACTTCGTTTTATAACAGAGCACTCATCTCTATGTTTAAACAAGGTAAGGCATTATATATTTTTGGTCACCTTGATGACAATTCCGGTCAAATTGACAACTAAACATGTAACATCATCAAACATTATATCTTTTAATCTTCCTGATCAACTCGGTTGAACCTTCAAAATATATTGATTCAACTAAAAAAAAAACAATACCTACAAACAATGGCGGAACCAGGATTGGTATACGGGGCCAAATTATAAACTGAAAATGGGTGAATTCCTTCATATTTGGATAATAGTAGAAAAAATTCATGAATTTAATACTACGTAAAAATACACAAGATTTTTTTATTATTATAAGTTACTTAATTAGTAAAAAAGAATTATATGTGTCACCGACAATTTTTTCTTCAAATTTGGATGATTATGATCAAATATTATAATTATTACATATTATAAGTTGATTATGAGTAACTATTACGTAAAATTTAAGACAACACTTCACCAAAACATCGTAGTGGGGGAGTCGAACTTCAAATACCCTGCCACCAAACACTGAAAATACCAAATATTACATATAATTTTACACTCGATACCAGGGTAGGCGGCGTCATAGCTCCCCCTATCTCTGTCATTGCCTACAAAAATGATAGACCTAAACATATGAGTACTCTGTTACAAAACGAAGTTAAGTGACCACACTATTACAATCCCAAACTTAGGTGACCGCAAATGTTACCTTTTATTTAGTATATACACTTAGGAAGTTGCCATAAATACAAAAAATGACAAAAACATGAGGGGCATACCATTAATACACATTTAATAATATCATATATTATACGCCCCCTCCCCACGTAAGATTCCCTCCTTTCATTTATTATTTTTAATTAATAATTTCCCCTCTTTTATTTTTTTATTCCCCTTATATACCAAACGACTCCTTACTTTCTTTTCCACCAACAACAACAACCCAATACTCTCTCTCTTCCTCTTCACCCAAAATGTCAAGAATTCATCCCATCGCCGCCGTCGCCGCCACGTCATGTTCCTCCGACGTGACGACGACGACCGAGACGTACACCATATGGATGAAGTCACTTGTGATGCAAGGCAACGGTTGCACCATCTACGACCAAAACGGCGCCGTTGTCTACAGAGTTGACAACTACCAAAAGAAAGGTTCCAACGAAGTTTATCTCATGGATCTCACGGGGAATCTCCTCTTCACCATTCTCAAAACGGTGCGTTTTTGCGAATTGTTTTAAATTTTCTCGTCGCTAATTGTGTAAAGAATTCGTTACTAAAAGGTTCTGTTTTTTTTTTCGTTACAGAAGATGTGGTTGTTTAAGCAGTGGAAGGGGTACAAGCGTGATGATGAAACGGCGTCGTTTCGGGTGAAAAGGCATGGAGTATTGGGGACGGAGTTGTGCGTAAGATTAGCTTTAGTGACGGGAAATGGTATAAGATGGAAGGGTCGTGTGCGGGGAAACTGATGGCTTTTAAGATAACTGACGGAGTTAGTGGTGGGGTGGTGGCGGAGGCGAAGAGGAAGCAGTCTGGGGTGGGGTCCGGGGTGATGTTGGGTGATGATGTGTTGACATTGGTGGTTCAACCAGGGGTGGATCGTTGTTTTGTTATGGCTTTAGCGACGGTTTACGGCTTGATGAGTCGTAGACTGTGAATTTTTTTTTTTTGGGATGGATATGATGTGAAGAGAGTGAAAGGTAGCATTTTGTGATTTGCCCGAACTTTTTCGAGATGGGTTTTGTTGTAGTTGTAAGATTAGATGATCAAAATGATATAAAGAAAAGGGTGTGATACAAACTTCGAAGCTTGTATATATTTGGATATATGAATTTTCCTCACTTTTGATTTGTAAGTATGATGGTTATTCCTTTATTCGTGGTAAAAAAAATTACTAGTATTATGGACTCACGTTATTCTGATCAAATGAAAGTTCATGAAAAATTGAAATTTACGGAGGTTCATCAACTCTGTGCAATATAATTGATATGCTAGCTATAGTGTTAGAGGGCTAATTCAATTGGTTTGATGTTACGTAATTTTAGTCAAGAGGGTTTAATACCATGTGAAAGAATTGTTACATTCAAATTACTAAGTTGATATAAAAAGGTTTATTGTGTTGATGAATAATAATAAAAAAAATGTTGAATCTTTACCCAACAATTTAGTCGAGTTATTGGGAAGAAATGATTCATAACATGATATTAGAGTATTTAATTATTGAGATGTTCTGATTCTGAATCGCTGTAGCCACATTATGTTGCACAAGACTTACTGAAATTGTACAAAACTTCATACTTTACCGAAATCTTTCTTTCGAGATAGTGTGCTAATGGATAATGTAAAATCAAATGTCGTCTCTATAAGGATAATCCAAGGTTAATCACACATCATTTTCAGAGTGCTTGATTTCACCCTAAAACCTTAAAAAATCATGGCCAGTGAAACTGATAGCAGCAGGGGAAAGGAATTGAAAACGACGTCGCAACAAATGGTAAAATTAAAGTAAGAGAAAATATCACTTTACTCCCTATACTTTTCCAACTTAACAGATAGCCTCATATACTATAAATCGCTTTTTTACCCTATCCTACTTTAACCACTTTCCCGTTTGGGTCCTTTCGTTCCAACTTCCGTCTTCATCACGTTAATTTATGCGCATTCAGTACACCACATTAGCTCCAATAGCCATGCATTAGCTTACTAAGCCTTTTCTAAATTGGAAATATAAATATATATAATAAGATATGATGAAATCGATGAATAAAACGTGCGGCTTCAAAATCCTTCATATTTCACCATACACTTCGCGGTACCCTCGCTAATTTACCTCGTTGGCCAAATTATTCGTCTCCTACCTCCGATATCCCTCTCCGTCGGTGTGCGTATGTGTCCAAGATTTGATGTTAAGAAGACGTAAGTTGGAACGGAAGGACCCAAACGGCAAATTGGTTAAACTATGACTACAAATTTTTTTACCTTTAGCTACTGCAAAATTACAACGACATGAAAATGCAGTAGCAAATAGTTGATGTTTGCTACGGCAATCACTATTTCATGTAGTAATTTGTCATCTCCGTCGCAAATAGTGACATTACAAATAGTATTTGCTACTGCAAATTACTACATGAAATAGTGATGGCCGTAGCAAATATCAACTCTTTGCTACTGCATTTTCATGCCGTTGTAATTTTGCAGTAGCTAAAGACAAACCTTTTTTGTAGTGGTAGGAGAGGTTAAAAGAACGATTTATAGTATTGGGGGCTATCTGTTAAGTTGGCAAAGTAGAGGGGGCCAAATGCTATATTTCCTTAATTTAATTTAATTAAAATTTCCCACTTAAATATAAAATTTAAACCGTGTAAAACTACAACAATCGTATCCTCTTCTGACAGTTTGATCTGAATTCAGAGAGGATCGGGACACCCTCCAATGACCTGTACATAGGGAAAATGATTAATTAATTTCCTAATTAATATGTGACACCAATTAAACAGTGATGGATCAGAAATTGATTTTTTTTGCATGAGAGCAACTGATCATTAGTGACCACCCACGACCAAACGTGTAATATGATACTTAGATTAATTCTCATCCACACATAAACTTAAACTAATTATATTTAATTGATACTATTAAGTGTTAGTTAGATTGGATTTTCAAGGATGATTAAAACTCACGGTTTAATCAACGAAAACTATCTAATCGTGAAGAGTTCAAAGACCACTCGTGCATCTAGATTTTTTTCGTCCGAGCGATAAGGGTTGTAAGATATTGGACATCTTAGATCAACTCTCAGTCGGGTCACTAATCAGTTGATGGTACATGTGGAAACCCAACCTGAGGAGCTATAAATAGCAGTTTGACCGCAATATTGATAAGACAAGACCTAACATATACTATACACATTGGTTTGTACACGAATACACCATATATCCAAGACTTTCCCAACCTGCAGACAGGCAACCTCTATATTTCTTTGTCTCTCTTATTAATACATCTTATCCCTCACCACGTAGACACTTACTACTCTTTATTTGTACGCCTCGACCCTCGTGAGGAACACTCAAATATAGACTTCAAAACACAAAGACAAGTGTATCTCGAATCAACCAACCATGCAATCTTCTCAGTCAAACCCGCATATTAGACCAACCAATCTAACAAAATTGAACAAGCCAACACCATGACCAACCATGTATAAGATACTTGATTAATTCTCATCCACACAATAAATAAACAAAGCTATATTTTATTTAGACCATTATTAGGAGATAAATAGGATTCAAAAGAAAGTGATTCCCATTGACATGTAATTTTTTTTTAATTATTTCCTAGTTAGAATCTGTCATGTTCATTGTGTAGGAATAATTATTGTCAATCTTAAGCTATAGTTAATTATTGTTAATAAAATATCTAGTATTATTTTAATCTAAATTCTTATTCATCTTCCACTTAACCTCCACTCTATGTGTTAGATACTACTCTCTTTATTTTTTTATTTTCAAAAAACAAATCCAATTTAACCTGCTAATTGCACCGGCACTTTTAAGAGGGACTATCTATTAACTTGGATAATTTAGTTAATCTTAATATAGGTTAATCAGTCACAAGAAGTTTGATTTAATATAGTGTTGGACTCGTTTTGACGGCCTAGAACATGATGAGCATGTGTATGTGTTCGATAAGCCGGGCTCAATCAAGGGCTATTGTGATATGTCTCAATATAGTTGGGAGAAAGAGTATCACATAGTACATGTGCAACTCAGATTCTCAATGTGCAGTAAACTTGATACGCCGAGATAATTAAGGATGAGATTCACTAGCACTCTGTTATTTGTGAATCAGATATATGAGTTTATATAGAGGGCATGAGAATGAGAGATCTAGTTTATCCATATTTATAGATACGACAATCATGCGGTTGAGTATCTTGCTAGCATTGGACATAATAATGCCTTTATGTATATAATTTTCTTATTTATGATCTATTGTTAACTTATTAGTCATGCTATGATGTACTTAGTGTTTCTAAGATTCGTTTAATTTTGAATGAAAATTATGCATGTTTCTTTACACGTTTTTTTTTTAAATGTGAGGAATTTTAATTTTAATAAATACGCTAATACTAAATATTAATCGTTGGATCGTACCACTTAAACCACAAAAAAATTATCAAATATGTTAGAGAATTATCATGAAATAATTCAACCAAAAAAAAATATCATGACAATATACATACAAAAATGGAATTATCGTGACAAATAATGACGGCGAGAGCGTAAAAGCAGGGGTTGGTCCTTAATTTCTGCAGCAATACACACGTGGATGCGAGTTCCCAAACCCTAAAATAATTTTTTTTGACAAATAACAAGGTTTTCAGAACCGGACCGGGGGTCGAGCCGGCAAGGTCAAGGGTTCAAAGGTTTAATGAAAAAATCAGGGTTAAACCGGGATCGAATCAGGATTGAACCAGAATTTATCGGTGTCGGAGAGCTGACTGGTTCACGGTCAGACCGGTCCAACCGAGGGCAGGATAGGGCATTGAAAACACTGACAAATAAACCTCATTTATTAAAGCCTAAAATAAATAACCCAATCAAATTAATACGCGCTTGGGATGATAAATTAATAATATTAATTCATTTAGTTCTCGTCACGGATTATGTACACATATACTTCCTATGTCATCTAGTCACCAAGTTTGGTTTCTCTTTTCTATATCTTAGCATCACTAAGCCGCTGATCTTAGAATGTCTTGCTTTCAAAGATGTTTGTCATCGATGTTTTTCTCTCGATTGACACGGTGTGGATATAGAAGGTGATGTTTCTGAGGTTATGCAGTCAGTCCATTTTTCACCTTGAGGTTGGGTCAATCCTTGCCGACATCTATTGATTCCTCTTGGCCTGCCTTGGCCTTCGCCTTTTTTCTGTTCCCCATCAGGCGAACTTTGTGACCCACTTTGCGGCAAGACACACTCTAAGTTGTCTCACAGTTGGGATTTGGTTAATCTCACGGCTTGGATTGACATTTTTTTTATTGTATGGCTATCTCCGATTCTCACTCGGTAGCTAACTCACATGACAAAATAAACTTTGGTTTCTCTTCCATTTTTTACCCTTCATAGTTCATAGGCTATATATTTCTTGGCACTTGTAAATTGCGAGTAAAACAGATTAGCATTTAAGCACTTATATTAGACTATGATTTAGGTAAAAATGTCATGTATTTCAATTTTATCAAAAGGTAATTTTAAGTTATTGTCTTAGGAGGAGAACACTCACATTGATAGTCATTTCTTACATGTGAGTCTTTAGTTTGGGTTAATTAAAGACTTACATCATCCATTAACACTATAATGACGATAGTTTGAATGAAAGGATCCAAAATGCAAAGTGCTCAATGTAGGAGGGGTAAAAAGAACAATTTTATAGTATGAGGGGCTATTTGTTAAGTTGGTAAAGTAGAGGGAAACAAAGTGCTATTTTCCCAATATTCCTTGTAAAATAAAATTAAAAAATTACGTCGATTGACAAAAATACTTGTGGGTTGAAAGTAGTAACTAGCAAACTTAGGGGTGGTTTGGTTGATGGAATTGGGCCTGTGAATTGGATTTCAATTCCCGGCCCAATGAGAATTGTAGTGCAATTATTTGAGTCAATTCCCAATGGACCGGGAATTGGGTCTCAATTCCCAAACCCAATTCCATCAACCAAACGGCCCCTTATTTTGGAATTTGAGATCAACTAGCTAATCCGATCATGTTACACATGTAATATTTTGAAACCTGTATAACTATTATAATGATCGAAACTGAAATTGGGTACCATGCATTGTTAAATTTTAATAAAAATTCAAAATCTTGATTTTATCAAATTATTTGAATGACCAAAGACGATCCACTAATTAAGTCCTCATGTATGATTAATTAGGGAAAAATGGATTATATAGGTGGGCATGCAATTAAGCATTCCACAAGATTAGCCTTTAATTAAAAGCAGAACATCACTAATCATTAAAACAGACAAATGGTAGTGATAGATGCTTAACTTTAGTACAACATATGAACTCAACTAAGTGTGGATTAATGGAGTATCTTATTCCTAACCACATTATTTTAATCTCAAATGGTTCCAGTATTCCCGGGTTCGGTTTGTTCGTTAACTAACAATTAGGTTTTTTTTTAGTCCAGCTTGCCATCAAACAAAATTGGCTTCCTTATGAGGTCAAGGAACAATCTCAACCATTGATTCATTTTTTTAGATCTAATGGTTTAAATTAAAAGGATAAAAATGTCATTTCACCATTTAATTAGGGTTTTTTTTCGTTGGATTAACAGATTAAGGCTCGTTGACTAATGGGTTAGTTTAAGTATGTTTAATTTAATTGGGAAAATAGCATTTTCCATTCTACTTTGCCAACTTAACAGATAGTCCCTTATACTACAAATCGCTCTTTTACCCCTTCCTACTTCGACCATTTTGCCGTTTAGATCCTTCCGTCTAATTTTCGTCTTCGTGATGTTAATTGATGCGCACCACATTAGCTCCAATAGCCATGCATTAGATTACTAAGCGTGTTTTAATTGGTAATATAAATATATATATATATATATATATATATATATATATATATATATATATTAGATATGATGAGATCGGCGAATAAAATGTGAGATTTTAAAATCCTTCGTATTCCACCATACTCTTCATGATACCTCCCAAATTTACCTGCCTAACCAACTCTTCATCTCCTACCTCCGATATCTCTTTTTTTTCCTTCCCCGGTGTGTGGAATATGTTTTGATTTGATGCTAAGAAGACGAAAGTTGAAACGAAATGATCAAAATGGCAAAGTACGTAGTTGAAATAGGAGGGGGTATAATGAGCCATTTATAGTACATGAGGCTATTTGTTAAGTTGGAAAAGTAGAGGGGGGCAAAATGCTATTTTTTCCAATTTAATTTTATGTAGACTTATATAGTTGTCGATCTATTTGGTCTGTTTAGGTGTAGCTATGGCTCATCCTTTAGAAGTTACACAATTGAATTCATGTTGACTTGAAGTAGAGATTTCTCATGTCAAATTTGACTCATCATTGATGAAAAGAACTTGGTCGTTCTGGTGTATGGCCGTTCCTGCTCCATATTATGCTCCTTGGTCGTTCTAGTGTTCTCAAAACTCTTTTTTTTTTTCATTCATTTAGCTAGCGATGTATCTTAGCATCTTAATGATCAAATTGGGTCATTTTTTGGATTCTCGCATGGTGGCGCACGTGGAAGGATAAAACAATGTTGTCTTCAACAAGGCACGGTGATTACAGAGTACTGAGTGTGATTCTTCGACAGTAACATTACCACACATGGCGGAACTTCATAATCATCTCCTAACTTCCTTCTCCATACGTACCTTTTCTTCCTCTTCTTCATCTTTTTTTACTTTCTTACACATTACCTAAAGATTAACGTGGATGAGTGATGAGACAGTCCGACATTGTATGATAGAGCTTTTTATTGAATTTTTTACATAATTCTGATTGTACGATTATCTATATTACATTATTGGTATTCGAATTCATGTATTATTAATCATTTTATTTTATTGTTATTGGTATGTATGCATGTTTGTTTGAGTTGTTTGCATGTGGATATTGATTATTGAAACTAAGCCAAAAGAAAATATTGTTGTAACTAATTTGAAACGTGGAAAGTTGAAGAATCTCTTTCTTTGTATGTGGTATACCTAGGGCTGTATATGAGCCAAGCCGAGCCGAGCTTTGGCCAAGCTCAGGCTCGGCTCAATAAGGAATATAGCTGGCTCAAGCTCAATTCGAGCTCAAAGATGTGAGCTCAAGTTCGGCTCGTTAGAAAAAATTAGAGCTCGAGCTCAGCTCGGGCTCGGCTCGAGCTCGGCTCAAAATGAGTGTTAACGAGCCAAAGCTTGATAAAAGCTTATCGAGCTTAGCTTGAACTCAAATTGGGCCATAAATTCTAGGCCCTTTCAAGCTCAAGTTAGGGTCAAAGCCCATAAAAATTTACTTTAATGATCCATAGACCATTCAAGTCTCTAAATTGAGACTATTCATCTAAATGTCTAGACCTTGTTATTTATAAGTCTTGATGGCTTCCTTCCCCCCTAAACCACCAATGTGGTATTGCTGAGGGCTACAACAACAACACCTTTTTAGCTAGAAATTTCTACTCTTTAATCAATGTCGAGCCAGCTCACGAGCCTACCGAGCTGAGCTAGGGTAGGCTCGGGCTCAGCTCATTTACTATCGAGCCTGCTCGTTTACAATCGAGCCGAGTTCCGAGCGAGCTTTTTAGCCATTTTTCCGAGCCGAGCTCCGAGCTGCTCGCGAGCGGCTTGGCTCGTCAACAGCCCTAGGTATACCCAGTGGCATAGCCAGAACTTCTATCAAGTGGGGTCCATTATAAAAAAATCAGCAAAATGATCGAAATGTAAAGGTTTCGATCAAGTCCAAGTGGGGTCCAATATTCAATTATAAGTATTTATGTTACACTTTTACATACATTTTTTCAAAAAATGATTTGTCAAGTGGAGTCCGGGGAACCCACTTGGAGGCCCTGTCTCCGCCCCTGGGTATACCTACATAAGCTAAGCGTATTTAGAGTTAATTTAACACATGATCATATGCTTAGCATAATAAGCATGTTACGATTTTTTTTTTAAGTTATAAACATTATCAATAAAAATAATAACAACAAACAAAATTATTTATCGATCAGACGAGCCGAGTCGTACTTTGGTAAGATTTGTGCAATGAATTGAGGACTATGGAGCCGAGCCGAGTTTTGGCCCTACAGATATTTAGTCTTATATATGATTAAATCTCGAAATATCTAAGAAATAAGAGTATGCATGTGATTTTTATTTTATTTTTGCCAGTAGGTAACTCTCATAGGATAGACAAAAAGATAATCATACATTCATTCTAGTTATCCACCCAAGTAGAGTGATTCACCATTCCTCGGCTTGGAAGACATTGAAGAGCTTGATATGCCAGAGAATGGGCAACTCTGTTTACCGAACAATAAGATCGTTAGTAGGCGGGAAGGAGAGAACTCAAGGAACCATCGCATATAGCGTCGATCCACCATGGAGAGAATGGGAGGCACATGATCCCTAACCATTGTAGGAAGTAGCCAGGAACTAAAGTAATTAACGTCCCCCTAAATGTTCACATCACACCAGCCACAATGAAAGCACAGAGCGCAAGCGTCCCTGCAAGTAATTAAGAAGTTTGAACACAAGGGAGCCGTAAATATAAGGGTACAAGATACTTGTCACAAAGAGAGTTTTTGCCGAGGATTTTCTTACGATCCATCCAACTACCCTTCCTACCTGGACTACCGTCAAACCATCCACATTTACCTTGAGTCGGTTGGGGAAAAACACATCGTTGGGTGAATGGAGGTGGATGCGAAAGAGACAAATCAAGGTGGGCTACGGAGAGAAGGGACCGTTCATCCCAACCATGAACAAAAACTATCTAACTACTTTCTTTTGCAATGATTAGAATAATTTTTTTTGGTATGATGCAATTATGTAACGATCTCCTCAGTTAGACCCACGAGAGCCCGTTGGGCCTTTTTGTTTAATCCATGGGCTTACTCTCACATGGGCCTAACCGGCTAGCTTATTCTAGGCCCATCATATATAATTAGAATAATAATAATAGACGATTCTTGGAATTTTTTTTTTTTAAACCAACTTTTTTCTGTAGCAATGTTCTTATTCTTCCCCACTTGATTTGTTGGCTCTTGCACAAGGAAATTAAAGAGCACATGTTTCAAAAGGAAGAGTAGAGTTGTAAGAATTTGACAAATCTATATATTCATTCTTTGTAAAGTGCAATACTTTGGCTTATGAACTCTAGGGTTAAGGCTATGAATCTATGATTACTTTTCGGGATTCAAGTTATTATCTTGCATTATTTCATCTTTTAATCAATACATCATGGTGCCTTCTGAGCTATTAGGATAACTAATGAGTGTTTGGAGCATCAGATTTGGATCGTTTGTGGTTTGGTCGGTATATTTTGGAGTTTTGGAGATTTTGAGTTGCACAAATACAAAGTTGAAGGTTGATGAAAGTAGTCTGTTCCAAGTTAGTGTTCTCAATTTGAAGGTTTGAGTCGAGGGCCACTAGAAAAAGAGGCAATGATTATTTTGCTAGTTTTCGTTTAAAAGGAGAGTAGTTAGGTAAGGTAGGTGCAGACATGTAAGTAAATTTGGTTTGATCACCAAATTTCGTGAACAATTTCAAAAACCCTCGGAAGAGATTCAAAATTAGAGAATCGAGAGCCAAAATACAGCTCCATTTTCGTTATATCCCTTATAGAAGAACAAGGAAATTACTAGATTTCATTGAAATTCATGAATGACATACTCAAATCACACATTCCAAATGTTTCTTAGAAGAATAAAGGAACTACTAGATTTCATTAAAATTCACAAATAACACACGCTCAAATCACATGTTCCAAACGTCCCCTAAAATTCTAACCAGAAGTTTCTCGACCAAATACTCTAATCACATATCATGAATCAATGCATCCCAACAACTTAATTTACTACGAGAGGATTCATAATGAATCTTAAATCCTACATCATTCACATTTTTCGAATAGAAGAACCGAAATGTTATGTATTGATATGTATTTATAGGAAGCATGATGACCACAAAGACACATGAATTTAAAGAATTACAACAAAAGAACATTACATTGTTATATATTGAAAACTTTGTACAAAAAATTATTCACTTTTGCTGTATAAGCACAGAGTCAAATTTCATCCTCTTCTAGACCTTCTTCTGTGTGAATAAAAAAACCAAAAACAACATTTCATTTACTAACCCCCTTTTTATACAACTTCCTTTCTATTGTTTGATCTCCTTTCTAGCATTGTTCTTCAAGCTTCTTACTGTCATCACAAGCTTTTGCCTTTCACCTTCTACTTCTGCAAATTTCAGACTTATCTCTGAATACCTCTCTTGCATATCCAACAGCTCACTCCCCATCTCTTCATTCCTCTCCCTCAATGATATCAGCTCCTTCACCACCTCGTCAGCGCTGAAGTCTTTGTCGTCGATGGTGAACGATTTCGGTTTTGTCTCTTCATTGGTGCAGCTGCAGTATTTAAGAGTTTTATCAAAGAGTTTAGACTACCATGAACGTTCTGTCAAGAGCCGTTGCATCCCAATAACTCGAGTTATTGAGATGCAACGATTCTTGACACGTTCAGATTTGCACAGATTTGGTAAGACCTGTGCAGCGGATTAGGAGGCCACAGCGGCTTCAATAAGCCTTTTATACATGAGACTCTGATACCATGTCAAGAAACGTTGCATCCCATTAACTCGAGTTATTGGGATGAAACGGTTCTTGACACATTCAGATGCAAAATTATACAGAATGTCTCATTCATACCTCTTAGCTTGGGATGTAGATTCCACATTGTCCATATTTGTCCCTGTGCTGCTCTCATTCAACTGTAGATTAAGGAAACATTTGTTCAGTTGTAGCACTAGTAAGTATCTCGACGATTACGAAACGTTAGTCACGGGATCATCGCTTACCTTTCGGTTAAGTTCATCCACACTTTCCTCCAACTCTTCAATCTTGTCCATGAGATCTCTTTCCTTGTTCATGAATGAACTTGCAGATGTCTCCAAAGCAGTTTCCTTTGATCTTATCTGCATCTGTTAGTGGGAAACAAAACAAAACAAAACAAGTCAATTCCTTTTCCCAATTGTGTAAAAGGATCAATAAGGTCAGAATCTCCCCAATGTTACCTCAAGCAATCTGATTTTCTCCTTGAGATTCGAGACCTCCTTGGTGCCATTAGCAGCTAAAGCAGCAGACTTGTTGGTTCTCGAAGCGATTAGTGCACGGTTTTTGCAGTCCTTGAGCTTCTTTTCCGAACTGATCAAAGCTTCATCCTTTTTCTTGAGGTCACCCTTTAAGCAGACTAACTGCATTCTGAGCTTTTCCTTCTCCATCTCATCTTCAATGAGGGAATGTTTCAAGTCATCACATTGACATTGTAGTCTCTCTACTTCTGCTTTCAGGAGATCGAGAGTCGTCTCCTTTTCATCCTGAATCGATCTCATCTTACGTAGATCCTCTGCCGATTTCTCTGCTTCTTTCTTCAGTACAGCAATACTTTTCACCAGTTCATTCCTTTCTGTAGTTCTATTCTGCACCAGTTCTTCATGGTTCTTGATGGAACCCTTCATTTCCTCGACTTGTATCAAGAAAAAGTTATTTTCTTTCACAAGCTTCTCAATCTCATCTTGTAGCTTCTGAACTTTTTGATTAGAAGTTCCACCTAGTTGTTCTTCGTGTTCGAGCTGTTTCGATTTATCGTCGATTTCCATCACCAGCTTCTCGATCTGTTGAGTTTTCAGGTTCAATTGGTTGGAGAGCTCTACCAATTTCTCCTCATAATCATCCTTAACAGACTGCAGTTCTGACTTAGCTCTCCTAACCATGTCTTCCAGTTGAATTTTCTGAACCCGGACCTCGTTAGCTTCTTCCATGGCTTTCATCGCCACACTCTCATTCGCTTCGAATGTAGAGGCCATCTGCTTCGACAACCTTTTGAATTCCTCTTGTAGCTTCTCAGCTGTGTTGGAATTCTTCCATCTTGTCAACTTTAAGGCTTCCTCCGCCCGGATGGCTCTTTGCTCCTGGTCAACTCTTTCACGTGTGATCGTTGCAAGATCAGCTTCGAATGTTTGAGCTTGCTGCTCCAGTTCATCCTCCAAGCTGCTGATATGGGTTTCCAGCTCCTTAATTGTAGCTAGGGAAGTTGAATTCTGCTTCTGTTGCTTCTTAAATTCGTTCTGCAACCTCTTTGTACTTTGTTCTTGCTGCTTCAACTCTTCCTCCAAGCTCTTGACATGGTTTTGAAGTTCCTTTATGGTGGCCAAAGAACAAGAGTACTCATTCTGTTCCTCCTTGAGTTCATTCTCCAACCTCTCTATTTCGGCTTTGAGTTCTTCCTTCGTGTTGGCAGTAGCTGCTTCGTGCTGTTGTATACTTTGTTCTTGTGTCTTTATTTCTTCCTCTAAGCTCTTGATATGGTTCTGAAGTTCATTAATGGTTGCCAAAGAACCAACATTTTCAATTTCTTTCTCCTTGAGCTCATTCTCCAACCTCTCGATTTCGCATTCGAATAGTTCTTCTTTCTTGGCAGCAGCTGCTTCATGCTGCAATATACTTTCTTCTTGCATCTTCATTTCTTCCTCTAACTTCTTGATATGGTATTGAAGTCCATTTATGATGGCCAAAGAACCGTTGTATTCGTTTTGTTGCTCGTTAACTTCATTCTCCAGCCTCTCGATTTCGTCCTTGAGTTCCTTTTTACTTTGTTCTTGCAGCTTTCTTTCTCCCTCCAAACTCTTGATACAGTTCTGAAATTCACTCACGGTGGCCATTGATCCAGAATATGCCTCTCGTTGATTCCTCAGTTCGTCCTCCAAATTCTCGATTCGGTCTTCTAGCTCTTTTACAATGGCAGGATCCGGTGAGCATTCATGCTGCAACGTTCTTTCTCGTTCCGAATTTAGCTCATCCTCGACAATCTTGATATGGTTCTCAAGTTCCTTTATAGTGTCCAAGGAGATGGAATACTCTAACCCTTGATCCTTCAGTTCATCCTCCAACCTCTCGATCTGGCTCTCCAACGTGTTCCTCCCATTCGCATTCGGTGATGAGCATTCTTCGTACTGCATGTTGAGCTGCTCTTGAAGCTGGCTCTGCTCCAGCTTATATGAAATCTCGTGATTCTCCTGCTTAAGTATCTCGTAATCAAGTGCAAGCTGCTCCATTTGCATCTCTAGTTCATCTTTCTCCCTCCTGTAGATCTCAATCTCGCTACCGAGATCCAAAATCCTTTGCTCCAGCATGTACGTCTCCCGTGTATCGCTGTGCTGCTTCACGAGCTCCTCCAACGCCTTTTGATCCTCATCATCGTCACTACTCCCACTTTTCGATACATCGTTCATCACATTTGGTGTCTCGGTAGTACCCTTTAGCGCCAGCATTTCGTCCAGCTCCTTGAGAGCAAGTAACAGTTCTGCATTGGAATCCTGAGTCTTCTGTAGCTGTAATTGTAGGTTGGCATTTCGGTCCTTCTCGTAGAAGAGCTCTTGTCGAATCTCCCCAATAAGAAGCCATGGATCACCACCATCTTCTTCAGATTTTTTCGACTTGTTCTTCACTTTTGCTTCCTCCATTCCTTTCTGCATCACCTTGAGTTGCTCGCATTCCGCATGGATTGCATCCCTCTCCTCTTTCAATCCCTTAAGCTCTCGAGAAAGATCGTGTCCCCTCTTGCTTTCCTTCACGATTTGCTTGCGAAGCGTCTGCAATTCCAGGTCCGAAAGATCTATCTGCCTGGCCATGGCAACCAGTTCTCCCTTGAGCTTCTCAACCTCAGCATCTGTACTCTGTTGAGACCTCTCTCCCATGTTAGAACTGTTCGTCGAGCCATCAATACTCAACCCCGGATCAGAATCTACAGACCATTCGTATTGTGGTTGTTGATGTCCTCCATAGACCGGTGTTGTTGAGCCAATTGCTGGTAGAGTTTTCAATGCTAGCGAGGTAGCATGATCAGGCGGGACTCCATTACTCGTACATTGGTTATCTCGTGGCGTGTTAAGCCCCGAGCTTACCCCGGAGCTTGTCACCGTAACATCAGATCCACTTGTTACGGTAGAGACTCCGTTCGGTTCAGCATTGTCGTTTGTAGCACTCGACACATCCTGCAGAAGAACATCATTTGTAAACCATGTCCAAGATAAATGCAAACATCCTTAAACCATGTCCAAGCTCACTATCTAACAACTTACCCCATTAGGAATCTTCTTGATGCCTTCTTCGTTCTCGTCATTGATGAAGAGAGTGTTCAACGTCGTATTCCTCGGCTTTATGTTTGCAACTTCATTTTCCTCTTCTTCCCTGAGAAACAAAACAAAACCATAGTAAGAAATCCATAATCAAAGAACTCACCAGTCGCAACTACATCGATCCAAACCAACCATTACCTCTGATCTACACTCGCCCGCAACTTCTGAATCGAAACCTATTTCCAACAACGATCACACGAGTTAAAACACCAATGCAACCTCAAACTTACAAGCACAATTGATCATTACAAAAAACCAACTAGTTTACTTACATGTAACACAGCATTAGTCTTCGAGTTCTTCAAGGGAAGAGAAACACTCGAAACTTTCGCTGTTTCGGTATAAGCTGCTAGATCGATCGAGGCTTCCCCAACTACACAACTCTTGGCTGATCCCTGTATAAGAAACATTGCAATGATCAGCCAAACCCAGTAAAAAAGGGTAATCCAACAAAAGAATCATAGATTTCAGAATCTCTTACAGTTGACAGTACGAAGTGATAAATCCTCTCAGTGATCTTGCCAGTTTTGGAATCTTGGTTGAATTTAACTGTTTCATAGACTGGATATTCCCATTTGCAGCTTCCATCTTTGATTGTAGCCTTCTCTGATCTTCCAGTTGGCTTCCCTACTTCTCCAGGAACCACAGAAACCACTAAAGAGTCCACATTCAGCTGTGTAACCTGAAGATCAAAAGGGTTAATTCAGCTGAAAACTGATCAAAAGTTACAGCTAATGCACATGAAAAATAGAAGAAAAATACCCAATTAAAACCCAGTTTAGTTTGCATCATCAGAAGCTGTAAAGCTCATCCCACATTGGGAAAAGATTTCCCAGGATCCAAACAGAAGAAGGGGAGAAGATAAAAAACCCAATGAAACCCAGTTCAGTTTCAATCAAAGCTGAAACCTTTCAACATCAGAAAATGCAGTAACAGAAGGAAGAAGAAGATCAAAAGGGTAATTTAGCTGAAAATTGATCAAAAGTTGCAGATAATGCACATTGGGTAGTTTAGAAATCCCTTTCCAAACAGAGAGAAACGGAAGAAGAAAAAAAAACCCAGTTCAGTTTCAATCAAAGCTCAAACCTTTCAAACATCAGAACAACCAGAAAAAAATGCAGAAGAACAGAAGGAAGAAGAAGAAGGAACCTGAGTTGCATGAAACTGAAATTTGAAGACAACTTTGATCTTATTCTTATCACTCCGCCACCTCACCGGCCGGAACATTCTCACTCAACCCACCTCCGTCACCGGAGAAGCTCCACCACCGCCGTCAACTCGATCAATATTCCACCGCCAAACCACATTCCCCCAAATTGAAAGAAAAAAAACGGAACTTTGCTCTGTTCCGAATAAAAACAGAGCAAGAAAGGGAAACAGTCTCTTTCAGAGAGTGGAAACGGTCAAATTAATGATTTAACGCGAGAGGCGACAAAAAAAAAACCCAGATGAGCGAGTAATGGCGGAGGAAGCAGAGAGCAGATCTGCTGCGGTGTTGTGTTGTGCTCTGAGCTCTGTTCTTCTTCAGCTTCTTCTTCTTCTTCTTCTGTAGTTTTAATTTGGGGGTTTTCTCTGAGTCGCTGCTCGGCCTTTTTTGAAAGTGATGACGAATAATGTTTGTATATACACCAGATTTGCTGATCGATTTATTTTTTCTTTTGTAATAAAACTGTTGATGAATTTTTATTTATTTTTTTTTTTTCTGAAAGTATTGAGAGAGAAGCTTCGGTTTTGTTTTGTTTATGTGTATTTTAATTTTATGAATTTTTAACTTTATGAATTTTTTAATTTTATGAATTTTTTAATTTTTATTTTATTTTATAGAAGGGGTTGTTGGAAGGATGGTGGGATGCTTAGAGGTAAGGGAACAGTAACCCCCTAGTTACTAAATAACCACATTAGTATTTCCTTCTATTATTTTACTCGACGGTGACGAGCGAGGATGAATTTGGAGGTATACGTTTTGGACTAAAATTTGGTGGGTATTCATTACTAAAACGGTGTCGTTTTTAGTTGATATTCGTTACCATGGAGAACATATGTTAGAATTGAGAGATGGTACATCTTGTAGATATTGGAGAACACGTTGGTATCCCTAATTCATAGGAGTAAATATTGTATTGCATGAGGGATAATTGGTGCAGTTTCTCGAACGGCAACTATTGCCCTTGATCGCCTGAAGGTAGTTTTGCAAGTTTAGACTACACTTGATTCTCTAGTACTTGTTATAAAGAAGATATAAAAGGTAAGCGATTTTATTTGGGTTTTTAGTCTTGTTTGAAGATTACTTGATTAAACGAGATCATTCGATGCTCGATAACGAACGAAAGTGGTTTTAAGTTCTCACCCATTAAGCTTCACGGAAGGGGTGAAAAAAATACTAACCAAGAATTGAATACTTATATTCGCTTCAATCGATAATCAAATTAGAAAAATGAAGGGAAAATAACACTTTGGCCTCCTCTTCTTTGCCAATTTAACAAACAGCTATAAATCGTTATTTTTACCTCCTACTACTTTGATCACTTTGCATTTTGGGTCCTTCCATTCCAACTATCGTCTTGGTGACGTTAACTGGTGTGAAGATGATAGTTTGAATAGAAGGACCTAAAATGTAAAGTGGCCAAAGTAGTAGGGGGCAAAAAGAGCGATTTATAGATAGGGAGCTATTTGTTAAGTTGGAAAAATAGAGGGGCCAAAGTGTTATTTTCGGTGGAGTAATGTAGCTCTGAGTGTTGAATACTGGACACGTGTACTAGCTGTTGTTGAGGAGCCAACAAAAAAAATACAAATTAAAAGAAAATGTAACTATGACTATGAGGAGGATCCCATGATAATAAAACAACCGACGGATTTAATACATATTTTTTTTTAATAAATACAAACAAATTTAAAAACAAGGGGAAAAAATCAGCAACGAAAGGGTCAAATACTTGAAACGTCCCGAATTATAAGGTAAGTTACAAGTTCATCCTAAAACTTTAATCCGTTACAAAATGGTCATATTATTATGAAACGAATTATAGAGTAGTCTTAATGACGTCATCAGTGTACTTTTTCATCCATTTCATCATGTCAATATGATTCAACAATTCTCAACTGTCTTAAGTATTTCTAACCGAATTGATATGGTTCAATAACACCAAAACCATATATATTGAGTAAATATTTCATTTTCTTTTGATATGATAAAAATAAAACTTCTGTAGCAAATAAAAAGAGTTGGAAAATTGGGGGATCATCTTATTTGAACTCCTAATTAATTTAATTTCTTCCAATTTAAAACAGTCCTACTTTGCTTTCATTGTTGGGTAATCTGCCTCATTTAATAGTTGTTAATATTTCAAAGTTAATGCACTAATTTTTTGTCAGTTTCTTCCAACTAAAATTTATATAATTTTTTAAAAAAATTACGAAAAAAAAAGTACACGTATTTCCTTTTACTCTACCTAATTAATAATTATCCTTTAATTTCCCCAGCTTTATAATTTTTTTTTTGGGGGACATTCCACTAAAATAAAAATCTCAGAGAAAATTCATAAAAAAAATTTATCAGAGAAAGTTATTTAAGTATTTAAAAGCATCTGTGGAGATATTAATTAGGGGGGATTAGGTGAATTTATACTGCTAATTAATGTTCTGATAAACTCATAATTGATTATAAATAAAAATTAATTATTATTTTATTTTATATATTGGATTCCCTATAATTATTTGGGTGGTCTTTATCAATTGCATTCATATGAAGGACCCATTTTGTGGGCAAATGACCTACCCATGAATAATAAAATATTTAAAAAATTGTTTTATTTTATTTTTCGAAAAATCCTTATAGAATAATGGAGGACATAGCCGACTTTTGGTCTATTATAGACATTTTAGCATTTGTTTCAGCCACGTGGCCGACTTCTTTCATAATATATGGTTGAAATTTTCATGTATCTCTGATTGTGATCGAGTTATAATGCGTTGCCAAGTTAACAAATAACCTATGTATTACGAAATGGTCGATTTATCCCCTCTACTGTTTACAATTAGGATGAACAAAGCACGGCTGAGGGAACAACCCATGTGTAGCTAATAGGCATGCATGAATTATGGGGAGAAAGAAAGTCATGTTCTTCGGGCAAGGACGAACTAGCTTATATATAATGTTACATGTACAAAATATATTACGTTATATATTTTCACGTTTTATATCATCACGTATGTATAAAATAAATGTATATTTAAAAAATATATTATGTTATATAAAATAATATTCACGGTGACGCCAATAATGCATCATCTTAATGAAAAGGATGCTCTCGTACATTACAATAGAGATGCAATTGCGTACCTGAGTTCATAATACGTAATAAAATATGTAGTAAGATAAAAGCACATAGATAATATTTTATTACTTTAAATTCATAACTTAAATAAATACTGACCGTGGAGAGTGTGTTGCCGAGCACTGCATCCAATGCCAAGGACATTACATGTTCGGTAAATCCACATATATTTGCCCACCATGATATTTTTATATAACATCGGTAAACCATATTACCCTCTGAATCACATAAAAATTTGATTGTTAGGTAGTTGGAATGGGGTATATAAAAAAACCAACTACGTGTTTTATTTTTTTACCACTTCGGGTAGAACGATGCACAGCTGGAGTATGGACCTAGCAATCGTCCAGTAGTCCACAAAATCAACTCGGGCCATGTTCTTGAAGCGAATGCAAGAGATACACGTCATTCCGAATGTGGCGATCAATGTGAGTGAAGAAATCACTCTAACATTGCGCTTCTTAGTCACATCCTCCAGATATGACTGTACTCTATATATGAAAGCAACCTCGGCTATCATCCCGATACCGTATGCTATCGCAGAGCTGAGGTCGAAGGTAAACACCACGACTAGATAATGTTATGTCATGGTATATAACATTCGATATGTTATATATAACGTTTATTAATTATTTTATACAAGATCGCTTAAAGTTTCAGCGACTTATATGCCCAGTCAGCATATTTTACCCTACTTTGAAAATTGATTTATTGAAGAACCTATTTTGGGAATTGAAAATTGAAGCTACCCTACTATGAGAAAAGTCCCGAGTTACAAGAGAGGCTATGTTAATTAGGCATGGACTGAATCAGCTAACTTCGTTGAGTACAACTCAAAATTCCACCTTCACTCATCCTTGGGCAGCTCTTCGGTTTCTTGATAAGGTGTCTGAGAGGAACTCAGGTTCATACTAATACAAATATACAATGCAAGAAAGCAAGACGTCTGGTAACATATTTGACTGGTCGATCAGACTGGTGAGCCAATAGCGGAATGAAAATCAGATGAAGTATCTGACAAGTCATCTACAGCCGACTGGAAATCCTCATCAGGATCCGCGACTGGTGAGCCAATAGCGGAATGAAAATCAGATGAAGTATCTGAAAAGTCGTCTATGGCCGACTGGAAATCCTCATCAGGATCCTGCTCCCGCGGACGCCAATAGTATATCATCTTCACCGAAAGGATGGTCCCGTACATGATAATAGAGACGCAGTTGCGTACCTGAAAAATTCATATTAAATAATCTTAAATATTTTATTAGATAAAAACATATTATTTTATTAATTTAAATTCAATACTAACCGTGTACAACTTGTTCCCGAGGGTTGCATCCAATGCTAATGACATTATGTTTCCGACTAATCCGCATGTATTAGCTCACCATGATAATTTTGATATAATGTTGGCATACCATATGTATTACCCTCTAAATCACATAAAAATTTGATTGTTAGGTAGTTGGAATGGGGTATATAAAAAAACCCAACTACGTCATTTATTTTTCTTACCGCATCGGGTAGAACGATGCACAGCTGGAGTATGGACCCAGCAATCGTCCAGTAGTCCACAAAATCAACTCGGGCCCTGTTCTTGAAGCGGATGTATGAGCTGCAGATTATTCCAGATGTCGCGATGAATGTGAGGGAAAAAATCACCCTCACATTCCTCTTCTTAGTAACATCCTCCATATATGACTGCACTCTATATACGAAAGCAACCTCGGCTATCACCCCGATACCGTATGCTATCGCAAAACTGAGGACGAAGGTAAACACCACTGGAGTGTTATACCTAATGTGCATTTTGTTTGAAAGTTGTTAAAAATTTAGAATATATTAAACGAGAATTAATTATAACGTTGAAGTTTAAATATTAATATCTAGCCTATAATATTGGGTTACTATAATACTAATTATAACGACTATATAACAAATGTTATTTTATATAACATATAATATGTTATATATAATAAATAATAATACTTTTGTAATGTGATATTTAAAATATTATTTGTCTATGCACATACAAATTGACATATAAATTTCTTTATATAAAAATAAATTAGGTTGATGTATTGTATTTTCTTCATATTTTGTTTATATTTATAGATATTTTGACCATAACCAAGATAATTTGATCGGTCAAAGATGTCAAACGACACAAACACGATTGGATAACCAAGAAATACGGATCGTGGAGAGCATGTTGCCGAGCACTGCATCCAATGCCAAGGGCATTACATGTTCGGTAAATCCACATATATTTTCCCACCATGATATTTTTTATATAACATCAGCAAACCATATTGTCCTCTAAATCACATAAAAATATTGATTGTTAGGTAGTTGGAATGGAGTATATGAAAGATACATCTATGTGTTTTTTCCCCTTACAACATCAGGGATAGCGATGCATAGCTGAAGTAGGAGCCAACAATCGTCCAATAGTCTACATAATTTTGAAGCTCTAAACTTTCTAGTGAACCTCAGTAGGAACCATACATTCAACATGAATACTAAAACCATGGGAAATGCCCATGGTGGGCATGGAGATCGACAACTCTATTTTCTTCTCGAAAATATGAGAAATAGAGGTTTCCCAACTACGAACATCAGAGCTCATCAATAAGCTGGATAGTCCGACCATGTGTCAAAATTTTATTTAAAATTATGATAAGCTGAAAATCAAGCTGCCTTCTTTTCTTCTTTTTTTGGGTAGAAAAACGGGTGCGAAACACCATTACTCATTCATCAGAATAGTTCGGGGAAAACAGGTTCCTACATGGTCACTCCAGATAGCTCTATCAACCTCATGGGGATAGGTGCAATTAACATGAAAACCAAAATCAAGTGTGTGGCCGTGATGGGCAAGCAGATCAGCGACTCTGTTGCCTTCGCGAAAAATATGGGAAATGGTGACTTCCCAATTTCTACGGCGGAGCTCATTGATGGTATCGAGCGTCTGACCGTGTTTGGAGTCCTCCTCCTGGATTCCTAGGATAGCTGTGACCGCCGATCACAGAATCGAGTTGGAAATGGACCTTCTTGTAACCCATGTCCCAAACAATCATAAGCCCGATCTCCACAACTCGAAACTCAACTTTCATGACTGAACAACGGCCAAGGTTAGCTGCAAAATTGCTCAACGGGCAACCCAGGGAGGTACGAAGAATGCCCCGCCGCCTCCTTTTCTTCTAATAAAGTTTTGTATACAAAACATCATTACCTAGGATTCTTATCTATCCATAAAAGAACTTGAGTTCTTGTATTTTCTCTTTTTTTTCTTTGTCTTTTTCACATGCATACGCAATCCATTTTCTTAATTAAATTAATTAATTGGTGGATGTTTGTCTTAATTATGATATTGAAATTTAATCCTCACATTTTGATAGATGGGAAGTCCAATAGTAACACATCAATAATATTAACAATACATTTATCGATTTGGTTTTTGTCGATAGATGAATGAATAATAGTCTATCAAAATATAAATAAACGAATAGTTGGTATTGATAAATGTAAGTCTAATAATAATAAATTAACGTGTAAAAGAATTTTATTAAATATTTGCAAAAAGAAAAAATAATAATAATTAATGAATGGTAAAAAATTATAATTGATGAATGGTAATTGATGAATGGTAAAAAATAATAATTAAATAAAGATGCAAAAAGGTCACTTATTTACTTACGTTGCTTAAAGTTCACCCTTAAACAGAGATAGGCAGTGAAAGCGAACAAGGAAGATAAAGTGAGGGACACCGACATTGTGATCAAAGTGCAATTTAGACAAAGTATGATGGCTACTTATCTTATTATTTAATACTTAATTATATAAAAGTGAAAGCCTATACATAGCTACATGATGGGTTCATTTTTTCATGAATATCAAGCACACTCTACAGTGACTATATAGTTATGCTACCATATATCCATTATGGTCATAGCTCACGAATTAAATTTGCAAATCGGTATTTAGCTTGCATGTACGACCATTTTAAACATCAATTTCATCCCAATGTCATTACTCTCGTATGAATGTGTGAACAAAATTTCTTGCAAGTTCTGACTCACTAATTGTCTACATAGTTGGACGTGATTGGTTGATCTAGGATTTCTGAATCTAACTAGCGTTGCGCTAGGTAGGTCACTGAATCCTAGATTGGTCTTTACAACGTCTAGGATTTTTGCGTGTAGGTGGTTTCATTTTAAGTGGGAGCCCTGGTTTTACTTGGCTCTCGTTTTGTGTGTCCTTGGGAGGCTGGAGATTTGTATTGGGTTCCAGTAATTGTATAAGGGTGAGGTGAGATTTGGGTGGGGATGTGGCTTTTGTGGATAGAGAGGTTGTGTTTGGTGTCCCTTTGTAATTAGTCTCAGTTTGGAAGTTTTATTTTTATATAATTATCATCATTCATAAAAAAAAACGTCTAGAATTTTTGCTAGCCCTAAACATTTGGATGATGCGACGCCATATGTGTCACTTTTATCCAATTTTGGACATATATAGTTTGACAATCATTGAGGGTACATTGTTACAATTACTGTCCCAAAACAACAAAACCCCCGCTTTGTACTGATATCAGCTTTCAGTGAACGGTTGCATCATAATAACTCGGTTATTAGGAGAGGTTTAGGTCTACCAAGTATTGTACAAAGTAAAAATGATATACCCATGATAACATGCAAGATTCAATGACAAAACATTTCAGTCAATTCACACCATATATACAAAAACTCTTATACCATGTAAAAGTCATTGTATCTCAATAATTCACGAGTTATATTAACCAGATCGATCATAAGATGTAATGAAAACACCTACCAAACACCAGATTCGAGTCTTTGAAAGCCAACTTGACAAATACAAAAACAATAGCTACTAGATAAACATATATACGTGTTAGACATACGGCAACACTAGGTAGGTAGCTATAGAGGTTGATACGGATGGGAGTTGCTTTCGACTTTTCTATGTACATCTCTTTCTCCACAATGTATCTTTCGTTGAATAGGTTTGTTGTGTTAATAACTTGGCTTTAAAGTTGGTCATGGGTTGGGCGTGAGAGCTGAAGGACCTAACAACACACACACACACACACCCTTTGGTTTCACTATCAACCGCCATGAATATATACCTATATACATTTATACACATATACTACTTACTATATACGTATTCAAATACGTATGCTGAACTAGGGTTTGGTTCCACCTATCTAACGGCCATAACTAACTGTTTTTGTATATCTAGACTAGATGGGCGGCTACCTCACTCCAATTGTATATACCATATAGTATGGTTGGTGAAACAAACTTTGTGTGTATATATATACTAGAATTACCAGAGCGATGCAGCGGAAAATTTTAGAGGACAAGTAATGGTAGTTTTGATTAATAGTGATGTCAAATTTTGAGATGGTAGTGAAATGGGCAACCGAAAAAAACCAAAAGACATAAAAGAGTGTTGGTTAGCACATAGCGAGATGGTTGTTAAATGGGCAGCCGAAAAAGAACCAAAGAAATAGAAGAGTGTTGATTGATTAATTGACATAATGCGTAGCACACAAAAAAAAAAATTGTGGAACAATGATAGGAGGGGCGAGGTTGTTTTTGCAACGTCAATTATGGAGATGAGAATGCTACAAGCCCATAAACTTTACCCTCATAACTCACAAACCCACCCAACACAAAATGACCCACAAAAGACCACTCTTAAAAATCTATGATTCAAGTCTTAAATATAAATACTTTAATGGAGGGAAGGAAACACTATTCATTCAATAGTAACTCTCCTTCTCCCTTTATATATAGAACTAGAATTACCCGCGCGATGCAGCGGAAATTTTCAGAAGACCAGTAATGGTAATTCCGAGTATTTTGTTTCTGCTATGAAAGCTGATATGAACCATTTTGTTGAAAAATATAAATGCAGGAAAGACTATGCTAGGAGTGAAATTTGACAAAATGAAAATTAAAAAAAAATATATATATAAAAATTATAATTAAAATGAATGAAAAACGTCGACAAAAGGATGTTAAAACAAAATAAAAGGTTTCTACCAAAAAAATATATTCTACCAAAAAAAAAACAAAAAAAGGAACATAAAATAGAATTAAATATTCTCTCTAGTCACCACTTATTTTTATTATAGTGTATCACCGTTATTCTCTCCATCTCCTCTTCGGTCATATCCAACCTCCATCACATACATTGCCTATTATGATGTTAATTAGTTTCCATAGCGTAATCACTCTTCTTTGGCACAATGATTATGCATTTATATACCCTAGAAAAAGTTTGGGGTTGATGATCTCTACTTTTATTCCAAGCAGAACTACGATAAAGTTGAAAGCATTGTATGAAATATGAAAATATGCATGTGTCTATTGATAAAGCCTATACAGTATACAATACATTATATAAGAGTCTTTCAATTTTGTTACTCCTATAAGAACACAAATAAATAAAAAGGAGTGTTGATTGATTAGTGTTGTTTTGTCATTCTCAATTGTAGAGATAAGAATCCTACAAGCCCAAACACTTACTCTCACATCCAACACAAGTGACCCACAAAAGCCCCCCTTCAAAACCAATGACTCAAGCCTTAAATACCTTAATGGAGGGAAGAAAATACTATTCATTCAATAGTAACTCCCCTTCTCCATAGAAAGAATATATAGAATATGCATCTCTAGATGAAAGAATAACTAATGTAACACTTCATTTTATTAAAGAAGTTGTGTGTTATGATCAATCTATCGCTATATATAATTGTTTTTTTTTTTTTGCTAAACTATCGCTATATAAAAGAATAATATATCTGGGTTATTCGTGAATTTGGGTAAAACAATTTCTAGAAGTAGTTGTGTGTTAATTTTATTAAAGAAATTGTATGTTATGAATCTACCGCTTTATCAGATATCTGGGTTATTCATGAATTTGGGTAAAACAGTTTCTAGCATATCTCATCGTCGACCTTGACTTATTATGTGTCAAACATAGAAACGATGATACCACTGTGACCACAATGTGTCTTGGTGGCAAGGTTAGACTCGTATTGATGTTGGTTCAGAACTGGAATCTGAGCTCAGTATGAGTTTTTAGAAAAGTTATGCGTATGAGTTTTTTTTTTTAATAATAGACAGAGAAATGATGAACGACATAGAGAATTCGTAGAGAGAGAAAGTATGCAGTTGTGTCATTAATGTCCTTTTACATGGTTGTAAAAGCCCCTTATTTATTCAAAACGGACTAGCTCCAGATGGACGGTTGAAGCTATCCTAGCTCATACTAGTACGGTGGGACGTCACAACCACATCACCCGCTTGATTCAGGAATGGTGCAAGCGGGACATGGAGGTTCGTATTTTCCATTTTTTTTTTCAGAGAGGGCAACTGGATTGCCGATCTTCTTTATTTACTATTTCTAATGAAGATCTTCATGCAAATGGTCTAGACATGAAATTTCAATCTTTGATTCTATGAATCGAATTAACTTTAATCGGCACACTATAACATGTCATAGAAAGGTACGCTAACCACAGACTTCAGTCCATGACTATAAACATAGTTACCAAAACGTTGTGACTAGCGTTTCTTACTCGAGAACTTAGACCCACGACTAATCACCAACGTACACATCTATGTATACCAAACACACAATTAAAAAAAAAAAGTAACATAATTACTAGATTTGTATAAATCTATACAAATACAAGTCACACATATTTATTGAGAAGGCCAAAGTAGAGAGCCAGCTTTAGAGTGGTAGCTAAGAAGAGTATACTAGACAAAATCAAGCACAACCACTCCTTTCTATAATCTCTTTTGCTAACTTCCCTTTGGGAAAAATAGGGTCCACCACTTGCTATTTTTAACTATTTATAATTTAAAAATAAAAAATTAATAAATGGTCTTTTTGGTCTATAATTAATAAATGAAATGCTAGTGTATTTATTATTTCCGCTCCGTATAAGGATGCTTGTGTCCTAACCACACCATGTATTCAAAATCTATTCTAATTAATGAAATCCTAATTATCTAACAATTATCTAACACTCTCTTCCACCACAAAAAAACGATCTTACAATTAAAGCTTAAAACAAATGAGTAAATAGTAATACACTACAGCGGTCTCGACCCTTCTGTCTACTGCTGCTCCGACGCATCAACACTTCCTCATGTTGCTTGAATACCAGTAATTGCTCTCGAGATCCTGGCAAATTAGGATCACTCACGTGTTCCGTGAAGCCAACAAGGCTGCGGATTATATGGCCAACCTGGGTCATTCTTTTGATTTTGGCACTTATTTCTTTGATTTCCTGATCCTTCGTTATGTAATTGGCTCAAATACGATCAGCTTGGGGTGGCGTTGCCACGTTTTGTTCGTTCCAATAATTAAGGGCTAGCCCCGTTTTCTCACAAAAAAAAGTAAATAGTAATACACACATAAGTAAAAACTAATTAATGTAATGTCAAATCAGATGGTGGATTAGTGACTAATTAACCAACTTAATTAGTTTGCACATTGCTTAATCTGTACTGAATTCGAATTAATCACCCTTGTCCCAAAGAGTTAATTATATGCTGATCATCCCTAATTAAATATAATTAGCTCGTAATAATTCCAGAAAAAGGTGTGGACTTGTTTGGTTCAAAGCATATCCTAGGTTTGGGTAATTGCGTTTGACTTGCATTGGGAGAATAAATCAAGAAAGATCTTAATTAGTAATATAATTATAATTAGGTGGTTAATTATTATTAATCGAATCTCTCTTTTGATTTATGAACAAGGAATATTATAGGTTCAACTAAACACATGTGTACATTTTATAATGAGTAGCTTTATATGTGTTGGGAATCTCATTTTCTCGTCAATTATCATCAATCTTCACAGTTTCCCAATTTGACATTACATGTGGGGTTAAATACTTAAAAGGTCCCGAAACTATAGGGCGGGTTACAAATTTGTCCTAAAACGTTAATTCGTTACAGAGTGGTCCTATTACTATGAAAACATGTTACAGAGTAGTCCTAGTGACGTCATAAGTATACTTTTTTCAGCCATTTCACCACATCACCATTGACATGTCATCGAAAATATAATTTAAAATTCACCTTAAATTGATTCAAATCTAAATTTATATCAATCTAACTCACTAGATTTAGTTTTGAACCAAAATTTATAAGGTAGATGAGTTTATATTTTGATTTGAATCATATTGTAGAATTTTGAATTATGTTTTTTCATGACATGTCAACAGTGACATGGCAAAATGGCTGAAAAGTACACTTATGACGTCACTGGGACTACTCTGTAACCTGTTTCGTAGTAATAGGACCACTCTGTAACGGATTAAGGTTTTAGGACTAGTTTGTAACCCGCCTTATAGTTTCAGGACCTTTTAAGTATTTGACCCATTACATGTGTTAAATTTCTCTTCCCATAAGTAAATGAATTAATAAACTTAGGGGATGTTTGGTATTTGTGATTTAGAATACATGGATTCTTCAAAATTAGTGCATTTGAAATGTAGGTTTTCAAATTGGTGTTTTTCATAAATAAGTATGTTTGGTATTTGTGTTTAAATTCATAAATTGAAAGTTATATTGTCTATTTTGCCCAATTATTTATGAATGTCAATTTCACCTAAAAAGCATAATAAGGGCATACGATGGAATAAAATATAAAAAATGTGGGATTCTCTACAATCTCACCTAAAAAGTGAGATTCTAAATCTATGTATTTGAGTTTCTTTTGGGGATTACAATACATAGATTTTAGATAAAAAATTAACAAAAAAAACAATACATTCACCACAATACATGTACTCCAAATCACAAATACCAAACATCCCCTTAACAAAAAAACATCGTGTGAAAGCATAAAGAATAGTGTCCATTGAATTACGTTTCTCTCCGGACTCCAAATTTAACACACACATACCTTACATTCTACCACATAGTCACTGATTTATCAAATATTCATCGTAGACCGAAATTTGTCAATTCGAAGCGATTCGGGTTCCTCTCAAAATACCAAAGAATCTCCAAGAAATTTTAAAATTCCATGAACAAAATCAGATTTTGAGGTTCGAGCCATTACTAAACAAACAAGTTCATGTGCTGCAGAGGCTCCCCCACCTCACATTCAATGATTCAATCAATGACCTAATAATACATTTTTTTTACTTATTGGAGTTGGTTTGAGAAATGCACAAAGGCTCTCCTTTTATTGTGTTCTTCAATTCAAACTTGAAAATTTTGTTAACCTTTAATTCTGGGAAAACAAGTTTGTACATGATCATTCCAGATAGTTGTATCAATCTTAGGAGGATAAACAGTGGCGGAGCTAGAAAATTGGTCAAGGGGGTTCCGAAATCATACCATAAAATTTTTTGACCTCATAATATGAAATTCAATCCTCACATAACTAAACGTTAACAACATAATATTTGAAATTTGTAAAATACTTAAATAACGGTTCACTGTTTACATTAATATTTTACAACAAATGTTTCATATTCTAAAAGCATTGTGAATTATTAATGCATTCTTTGTCACAACTAGCACATAAATCTTGCTCAATATATGTGACCAATGCATCATTCCTCTTGCCTCAAAAATCATTTTCTACATAGTTCATTGTCTGAGTTGGAAATAGGCATATGTAGCTTGAAGGTGCTTTATTTGATAATTTTTATCATTTTGTTTTTTAAGTTACACAGTTTACTAAACTTTTTTGGAAAAATAGGACTTTGTCCTCTCTAGTTTTTCAACTTAACAAATAGCCCCTACATTATAAATCGTTCTTTTTACCATCCTAGTTTGACCATTTTTCCGTTTGGGTCCTTTCGTTCCATCTATCATTTTCTTGACGTTAATTAATGCACATTTGATACACCATGTTAGCTCCAATAACCATGTATTAGCTTATTAAACTCTTTTTAATTGAAAATATAAATATATAATTGGATAGGATGAAATCGACGAACAAAACTTCTGATTTTAAAATCTTTCATATTTCATCATACTCTTCACGATACGGATACCTCCCCACTTTATCTCCTTAACCAACTCTTTGTCTCCTTCCTTCGATATCTCTCTTCGTCGTGTAAGGATGTGTCCAGATGTAATGTTAAGGAGACGATAGTTGGAACGGAAGGACTCGAAATGCAAAGTGGTCGAAGTAGAAGGAGATAAAAGAGCGATTTATAGTATAAGGGACTATTTGTTAAGTTAGCAAAGTAGGGGGAGCAAAATGCTATCTTCCAAAAAAATAACATGTAACGAAACTGTATATGTGCAAAGAAGTGATAAACAAATAAGAAAATTTGTTGTAGACACTACAAGCTTTGTTTTAACAGTTTAAAATGCAGAGGAGTGAGGACACATGTACAATTGGTTTCTTTTTCGGAATTATCAATGGGGTGCAGCTGCACCCCCTTTCTTATAAGTATCTCCGCCACTGAGGATAAATACATTCACATGAAAGCAAAATCAAGGTATGTACGTGGTGAGCAAGCAGGTTTGCAGCCCTGTTGCCTTCTCTAAAAATGTGAGAGATTGTGACTTCCCAATTTCTCTTCAGATCCGAAGCTCCTCAATGTTGTCAAGCGTCCGACGTGTTTATATCTCATTTTCTAATATTTTAAGCAAGTTTATGGGGTTTTATTATGAGCATTTATGTGAGTATGGGTAATTGTACAGTCCTATAGCATGCATGTGTTTGGCCTCTCTTGACTAATGCTACTGAAATTACCTAGCCTGCTGGTAAAATTCATGTGAACTGCATTAAAATTGTCCTATATATAGCTGCATGGGCATTAAAATTTTCAAAAAATAAAAATAAAATTAATAATAATTAAGTGATGGATGGAGATTGATGATTCTAAACTCACAAGAATTTTTTTTTAGGTAACTATATATTAGCAATGTTTTAATTTGTAAATTATTTACGTGAGATTCTGTTATCCGATAAATTATATAGCTAAATTCAGTAAACATTGACTGCAACATTCAGTAAATTAATTTATATTATGGTCTTACAATGTATCCAAAATAATCATTAACCAATCGAGTTTAACAAATATTGTACTTTTATTGTCTCTAGTTAATCCATAATTACATTTTCTAACGAGTCCATGTAATTTATATATTCTATACATAAGCTCTTCTCCTAATATGATCCTAATATGTTTCGAAGTTTTATCAAAGTGATCAAAGGTTTTTATATAACACTTAACTCAATCTTGACATTTCACGTATGTTTTGCTCATAAGTCACATCTATAATTTGCAACATGTCTATAGCCTTCTTTTAGCTAAGTAAATAAGAAATCTGCAGAAAATACCAATTATGTTCGTTTATACTATGTTGATGTTGAGTGTTGACTAAAACTGAGAGGTTGTCATCAACTCGATCATCGAGTTTGGAAATCTAGAAAAAGTCATCACCCAGTATGGGATTACTCAAACCCCACTAGTCCTGACCAATTCGGGTAAATGAATACTAGATCCTGACGGGTTCAGATTAGAAATGGGTAAACCTGATACCGCCCATCAGATCATCGACTCTCGACCTTATCTAGGCCTCCAAGCGATTACATACTATGCGATTTATAGTTAAGAATGTACTACTTACAGTTGGCTAGGGCTCCACATACATTAATGACACATAATTAGCAACATATACCCTACCATAACAAATGAAATTCAGTAATCTTTTTGTACACCATAGAGTAAGTCACTTAATACAAGTCAATAAAAACTTAAACTTGAGAGATCAAAATGTAAAGAATTAGAGTGACTAAAATAGACAAGACAGAATAGTTGTGGGGCACATAGGGATCCACCAATATCTTTCAGAGATAAGTGGGAACCATTAGCTCAAAAACTAAGTTGATTGCATTTGCATGTGTGTTGTAGTTATGATTGTTTTAATATGGGAAACAGCATGAAAATTATAATCATGGTAGGGTTTACAATTATAAGGTATGGTCCCCTTTCTTGCCATTGTCAAGGAGAGAGTGCCAATCCAATTTGATGTCAATTTAGTCATTTTGAGAACATATTACAATATACGATTTAGTGGTTTTTCCTGTACTTGTTTATGGTGTCTGTAGTGAGAGGTTGACATTGAGTGAGTTAGTCATCAGCTCACTAGCTGCCACTATAGATGCACAACTAGTGGACCTATCGTTGTCAAGATTTTGAGATACCTTGGCTCGTTTTGGTTAGCTTCGGGTTGGAATTTTTTGTTAAATTGTAATCATAATTGGTTATATTGTGGCTAAACATACTTTTACATATCTTTCAGGTTGGGTTACGATAAATTTCGGCTCGAGTAAATATATAGGTCCTATTTGGAGCTATCTTGTTTCCTTTCATCGGGAGCTAAGTATGTACAAGAAAAAGATGACATGTTTTCAACACCCAGTTATAATATTGTGAATATACGCTAAAATTTAATCAAAAATCTGTATACTTGATTGCTTAGCCTACGTTGAGATTATAATACACTAATCTGAAATCTCATATTTCAAAATATTTATAATAAACAAGACTAATCCACTATTAATTCTATTATTTTATTGTTACCATCTACATCAACTTAAATTTCAAATTAAATTAAACTAGGAATTATGAAAATTAATAATAAGGGTCCCTCTCCCTCAATAAATAATCCTCCTAATTCATTCATCGTTGTCATCATTGCACACCCACGAGTGACGATATCTTTAATAAGTTTTAAGATCTAAATCCTAAGTTAATTAAGTTTAGATGTAACCATCAACTTTCTAGGGTTATAATTAAGCTATCATCAGCCAAATAAAGTGTTAATCAGAAAGTAATTATGCGATTACCAACTCTCCCTTAATTAATCATCTTACGTATGTAAAACTTGGGTCTAGGTAACTCATATCAAGAAGGTCAATTTAGGTTTGAGATTTTATTCACTCTATCCAATTTAAATATGGCATTTCTTTGGAAATGTGAATTTCATGTTGTTTTTATATAATTAATTGGATTTTGGAATCTCATGGGATGTAAGTGCACAGAAAATTGTCTAGGTCGTTGGTTGCATGATATCTAGATATCATGATATGTGAGATATATTGATATGTTAGTATATTGATATTGGTAGAAGTGATTGTTTGATATCACTATTTGGGGTAGTGATATTTAAATAAGTGGTGAATTGTGATTGCATGGATGAATGTACCAAAATACCCTCATTTGCTTGAACAAAGTATAAAAGTAGTGCTAACATTTAATAAAAAAGCATGTGTGTTTAGAAATTAAAATTTGTAATCTCTCTCTTTTTAATTATTAAATGTATTTACAAATTAATTACTCGATTTAATTATACTTTTAGAATACTAAATGCCCAATCACCTCCCTCTTCTAGCCAAAATAAAATAAAAGGTTAAAATAAATTTTCATGGTGTAATTCTAAATCTAACTAAAATTTATTAAGAAATTAAAAACTAAATCATAAATATTTATCTTAATTAATAAATAAATATAAAAATACATAAACACGAGACAATAATAAAATGAGAAAAAAAATAAATTGAGGTAATGGGGTTCATGACATTATATTTGGGAAGGTTGTGTGAGGATAAAATTGTCCAAAAACTGTGATATCAATATCACTCTGAAGATATTCACCTCTTCCCATGAATATCTGTTGAGTGATATTGATATCACTTTTGGCCCCAGATATCATGATATTCAAGACAGAAAACGATGATATCCTGAATATCATGATATCTGCAGTTATCAATATCAATATCACTGCAACCAAACGACCTGAGTTTTGAGACTCTAGAATAAGATCGGACTCTCTGTTTGAAGATTGAACTACTTTTATATATATAGGACGGGGTTGGACTAGGGTTTTGATAATTTAGTTATACTCAATTGATTCATTGTGCAATTATATTATTAAACTATGCAATAGTTCATGACATAGTATCAGAGTCTTTGATCGACAAATGTCAAAACTTTCAAATTTCAGTAGCCCCCAAACTTATCAAAACTGTGTAAACTTCAAAAATTTCCATGATCTTTTGTTTGAGGGTCGTGTACTTAATTAAAATCATTGTTGAACTCTCTCCCAACAATTATATTTATTAGAACACTATAATTCTTGAAAGTCTCTTATTTCTTAATTTTAGTATCTTTTACAGTAGCGTTTCCTCTCGACGTTGTTTTTTTTTTTTTAAGATTTTACGAGGGCCATATTGTCATTGTTGTCATTGAGTAGTTAGCTATCACATATGCTGATTTGAAGGATGATGTTTAAAATTGTGGTGTACTTCACTTGTAAACATGTATGAACATATCCTAGCTAGTAAATGCATGAAATTAATTAGTAGATCACACATCATAATCAGAAATGAAAATTCTTGCTAATGACTTATAGTTTAAGGGTGCTAAATCATTTTCATTTGCCGGATGTTGATTAACATGGGAGATAAAGGTGTTTTGGGGAAGTTTTGACATTGTCCCATTAATTGCTTTAGCTTTGGGATTAATGTCCTCTAGATAGTGACTAAACCAAGCAAGCTAGGGTTTAGTACATTCCCCCAATAAAGATACAGAATTTTACGAAAATCGGCGATCTCATAATAATGTTGGTGTGTGAATTCATCATCCTCAACAATAGCTGTATCACAACACTCGAATATAGCAGCATCATCTGAACTCTCAAGTATCATTTCTCTCCTGAACAGTCTAAAGACCTATCACAACTCCTCTCAACTCATTCCAAGTGATGGAGCAAATGCCCAGGCTCATGATATACGATGTCTAGATGTATCATGGAACAAGCCCCTCCTGTTTTCGCTTGTCCAATTTCATGAGTGACAAAGCTATTCGAGTTGAGAGTTATACCCACTTTATGGTTGCGACGTTCATGATATATTCACCATTGTCTTAGTAGGCTGACCAACAATGATGGACTGGTCATACATGTGCTTAGACTCAATGGAAGTAACTATTGAATTTTACTAATTAAGGTCAATGATGACCTAATTACCAAACCCGAATCGTATGGACGTCCACCAAATTAGTTGACTCATAACAAAAAAATTGATCAATAACATTAACTACATGGGGTTAAAGATCGATGGTATAGTAATAAAAAAGCTAGACATATATTTCACTACAAAAAAATTTGACCTTTAGCTACTGCAAAATTACAACGGCATGAAAACGCAGTAGCAAATACTAACTATTTGCTACTGCATTTTCATGCCGTTGTAATTTTGCAGTAGCTAAAGGTCCATTTTTTTTGTAGTGTTTTTATATCAGTTTTATCACAACTATATACAATTTTTTCTCGTCACAGATAACTCTACGAGAAGTTACCCAAATGATAGACAGATTAATGTAAAAAGAATTGAACATTCATCCAAAAAAATAACAAAACTATCAACAAGTTTCCCAAAAGACACAACAAAACCAGACTCTAGAAACATCACCAATGAGAACTACTCCAAAACTAGGAGTACTAGCTAGCTAGTTTGCTTTTCTTTTTCCTTGTTCCTTTTTGTTGGGTCACATGTAGTCTTGTGCAAACAATCTTTTAGATGTTCTCTTCTTAACATGTTGGAAGATTCATTAAGCTAGATGTACTTAAACTGAAAAAGTTGCATCCAAAGGAAAAAAGATCATAGAGGAACAAGATAGAGTGAAACAGAAGAAGGGTCCCCAAAGAAAGAAGCACCCACACTATACACTATAGAGTGATGCAATCATGAGTACACACAAGTGCACCCACTTGTGAGACATCACAAAGTGCTCACGTGAAATTTGGAAGGGGCCAACACAATTGATATGTAGACATATTGATTGATTGATATTTACATATATGAGTTAAATTCTTACTACTAGAGAAGAATTGAATTAAGATGTTCAGGATCGTGAAGACGATATGTTTATGTTGAATATATGAAATAGGGGCATGGGCAGCTTTCTCACGAGAGCACAATGATATATAAATTGTTTTATATTTTGACGTGGCCATTGGCGGAGGGAAGGCTTGAAAAGGGGGTTCAGCTGAACCCCCTTGGCCATTTGCAAAAAGTCAGTTCTATATATATGTATGCAGTAGAAATCAAAATGATGATCTCAAGTTTACATATAGCTATATTGTTTTACCAATGATGCACGCCAAATACTAAGTTTAATTCACCAAATATACCTATATAAATATTTATTTATAATTAGGTTTGGTGAAAGGATTTGGTATAGTAGGAGGTGGTAAATCGAGTGTTTTGTAGTATAGGGGACTATTTGTTAACTTGGCAAAATAGAGGGAGAAAAATATCCTATTCTTCTTATAATACAACTTAAAAATAAGAAACGAAAATTCATGATAAATAAATTAACACAACCGGTCAATTTTCACGTAACTTGCCGGCTGCAACATAAAAAAAAAAGGTTATTGTTGTCATCTAAACACGACGTGATACTTTCGACCGACGTTCTCTCTCCGACCTGCCTCTAATTCTCGTTGTAGGAATTATTTTTGCATATAACTATTAAGGTATGTAAAGTTTTAGTGACATATATTGAACAAGATTTGTGTGCTAATTTAGACAAGGAATGTGTTATACAATGTTTTCAGAATATGAAATCTCGTCGTGTTTCGAACAGTGTGTGATGATTATTGTTTGTTTATTGTAAGAAACTTAAGTATTATGGTGTTCACTTTTAGTTCTATTTCGAGTTGACTTTTGACTATTCAGTTGACTATTTATAATGCCACAAATTTTGAACCCCCTTGAACAATTTCCTAGCTCCGCCACTGGACATGGCTCTGTTAGGGCGATAGTTTCAAGTTCGAATCAGGTGGTTTGTCAAACTTGTCAAGAGGTATCTAGGTCGCCCCAAGCTCACAACCATGGATATGTTGCCCACCTATGGGGCTGAGAAGCCCACCTACTTGAAACCCTAAATGGTTAGGATTTCGCTTATAGGAGCAAGCTTGAAGACCTACGTACTTGCCATGATCTGAACGACGCGTCTCGAGTCAACAGTGAAAATCTCCTAGTCCATTCCAGCCATTGGGAGACGACCACCGTTATAGATCTCAGACTAGCTATAAATACGATATTAGTCTCATTACAAAGGGACAAACTAATACTGATTTCATTATCGCTTATATCACCATTAATATAATACGATATTAGTCTTAGTTATAAACAATTACTGACATAGGTTATATTTCCAACCACTGAATTAATATAAGCGGTTAGTATATACAGTATACTGACAGACCACCTCTCTAAGTAAAGATCCCTCTGCAGAGTGCAGGCTGCAGCTTGCTCGATCCCAGATTGGCCAATTAATCAAATAATTATTTAATTAAATTACATTTGCCTCTTCTAGTCATGATCTTCTGATTCCTTGCTGTTTACCTTTCTATTTTCTGCTACACTCCAACCTATTAATTAAGAGAGACTTGTAATTTTAATTAGGGAAAATAGCACTTTGGCCCCCTCTACTTTGCCAACTTAACATCTAGCCCCTTGTACTATAAAAATCGCTCTTTTTACCCCTCCTACTTCGACTACTTTGTCGTTTTGGTCTCCCGTTTTGACTTTAATCTTCCTAACATTAAATCTGGACACATCCACACACTGACAAAGAGAGATATCAGAGGTAGGAGATGAAGAGTTGGTTAGGGAGTTCGGGAGGTATCACGAAGAGTAAGGTGAAATACGAATGATTTATTATTCCCAATTAAAAATACTTAATAAGCTAATACATGATTATTGGAGCAAACGCGGTGTACTGATGCGCATCGATTAACGTCACGAAGACGAAAGGTGGAACGAAAGAACCCAAAAGGCAAAGTGGTCAAAGTAGAAGGGGGTAAAAAGAGCGTTTTATAGTGTAGGGGGCTATTTGTTAAGTTGGCAAAATAGAGGGGGCAAAGTGCTATTTTTCCTTATAGTTATAAATAATTATATAATTAAGAAAAGAGGAACATGGAGACAAGAATTGATGCAAAGATTTTGGGTCCTAAAGCTAAAGAAAAAAATTTAAATAAAAAGACAGTAATAGCAGATGAAGGTCACGTGCAAAAGACAACCCTCAAAGGACTACAACACAAATGGTGTCACATGATCATCAAAGTTTCAAACCCTACCACATGTTTCTGTTTCATCGACTTAGTGATGAGGTGGATTTGTGATGTGTGTCTGATTATGGTTCGAGGTTGTATAACTAGTTACACGATGTACGATTTTTTTTGTTTATTTCATGGCTCGAGGTTGTATATAAATATAAGTTTTGTTTCGAGTATCATGATAGTACTTTTTTAATTACATAGTATTGAATTAGGCTGTGAAAATTACAAATAGTTCATTAATTTTGTTCGATTATGTGAAAATGCTTGCTAAAAGAAACTCAAACTCGAGTTAGTTAATGTCATTGAGCTGTTAAAAGCTCAAATTCATTCAAATCGTTCATTATGTGATTCGTGGTTCTTTGGTTTGGTTTAAATGTGTAGCTCGTCAAATGAGGGGGGGTTTTGGAATGAATAATGAATTGTGGACCTTGAGTTGAAAAATTTTAAATGTTGCATTACTTCATTTTATGTTAATGTGCCTTTTTTTTAATGATTGAGTGTGGATTTAATCTCGTGACCTCTTTCTTAGGGGTGTAGTTATTTTACCAGTATACTACAAGGTCTTCTTTTGTATTAATATATTTTGAAGTTAGTGTTTATAAACATGGTAATTATGTGATATGAGAATTTTTCATAACAATATTGTATTTTTAATAATTTGATTTCGATTCAATCGCTAATCTTTTACCATTTCGCTCATCGCATTTCAAACATTTGCATTTTTTGTCTGATAATTTGAAACCTTGCATATTCGTACATAATGTAGCCAATTTTAAAATAAACCCAATAACTAATTTGGATGAGCGTGTGTGTCGGATTGGGCCTGTTATTGTATTGGGCCCAGTTAGAACAAAACTGCGACATTTATTTATATTGGGCCAGAGATCTCTCAGAATCTGCTTTGAAACGCAAAAGGGAAAAAAAATTGTCAGAAGTGGGATTTGAACCCACGCCCTCTCTCGAAGACCAGAACTTGAGTCTGGCGCCTTAGACCACTCGGCCATCCTGACTTTCATGTTAATTTACCAAGTTTATGATAGAGATCTCTTTCCATTCGTTTGAATAGTTAAGGAAATAGCAGCACTTAAATATGACGTGGCGTCAACTCAGCAAACAAATGCCCTACGTGTAGTCTTACTGGATTTAATTTCAAACCCCACCACGTCATCATCTTCTTCGCTTCATTTTCTACTTCCTAATGCCCTCGCCGGCTTGCCACATACTCCAACTCGCCGGAAGTTCAGCCGCAGCAACTCCGTCTCCATTGTATCTGATCCATCTCTCAACAACCCCTTCCAGAAGATCCCGTCCTCGCATCTCGATTTCCTTTGACGATCCTAAGATTCCACATAACAGGCGTCACATTTTCTCCTCCAGACGAATTGATCGGAAGAGACGTCATGCGAAAATTCGAAACAATCCTTCGATTTGGAGTACTATCTTAGCTAGCGGCATCGGCGGATTCTCTTCCGTCACTTTAGCTGGTAAGGAACACCGGCGACATTTTATTATGTATTTTTTGATTTGGATCAATGATGATAAATAACCTAGGTGCTTTCAAAGCACAGCATTTATCTTTCTTATTAATCTGCGGACTGCAGTTGACGACTGCATTATATAAAATACTTACTGAGATTGGGGTTTTCTGGTTGTCTGTAGATTAAGCGTGTTCTTCAGCAAGTAGAATCCACAAACCATCAACAATTCAGGATAGATGGAGGTTGTTATCAATCCAAGCTGTTAGTAAGAAATATGGTATGTCTTTCAATTACAGCTAGTGGCTGCTTCATGAACTTTTTTCAGAGTCGGCCTATGGTATTGAGATTCTAAGGACAACAGGAATAGATGACAAGTTTTGCTGCTTCATGGTGGATTTCTACAGGTAACAGAATCATGGTTTGATAGAATATGATTAGTTTCCTTACTTCTGTTCTGTTTATCATATTATCAGTAGCTTTTGTACATGATTGTAAATGATTCTAAGACTGTTAGCGAAGAATTTCAATGTCACCTTAAGAAAGTACAGCAGCATTAACTGTTTCATAACTATTGATTCACTGTAGAGAGACCATACACTGAAACATACATAGTACCAAATTAACCGATACCAGCAACAGATGAACACCAACCATTCTTTGTTATTAGCATGCCATTAGGCCTTCTAAGCAGCTAGGCATAAATTCATCAAAGAAATACCACAGCAATTGTGCTCACAACGTCATACCTATCAACAGCTGATGACCACACCAAGGAACCTTGACCTACATTTTCTGTGACATTTCCAACTCTGCAGAATGTTATGGAATATGTTGCTTTCTCTTTCAGCTCCTTGAACTTTATCTCACTAGGTGAGACTCTAACATCAACACCTTCTGGTGGGAATACCTTGCTGGTGTAAGTTGAGTCAGGCATCCCAACATTGGTGATTGTTCTTGTATAGGTTTGTGGACTAGAACTCAATGAGATATAAAATGTCGGGTAGTTTAGTTGAGCCTTAGATTCGTTTGAGCAATTCACTTTGCGCTGCACGATCATTCTTACCTGAGTGTCGTTATAACCCAAACTGCAGATGTATGCAACGTAATCATCCGGTTGGATATCGTATACCAAGCCTGGGTTCAAAGCTTTTGGTGGGTTCACATGGCCGGCGCCCATATCAAAGACAGTAGCAAGGGCGTTTTCATCATTAGAGATTGGCTTACCACTACGGTCAACAGTGTAAGCAGTGGTTAAAATGGCTGACTTTATGGCAGCAGGTGACCAATCTGGACGAGCTGCCTTGATCACAGCTGCAACACCACTAAGGTGTGGGCAAGACATTGAAGTTCCTGAGACTATATTGAATGAGTTAGTAGCATTGTCAACAGACTCTCCCCAAGCAGCTAAAATGTTCACCCCAGGACCAATGATGTCAGGCTTCAGGATCCCAGGACTTTGTTTGCTGGGACCTCTAGACGAGAACGAGGCTACTTGCGGAGCACTCAACTTGCCAATCAAGGTACCTTGGAATGAGATTGCTGCAGTTGGAGATGACGTGGAGTTCAAGTAACCTTTGATTGCTAATCCATCTTTGTAACTGATGAGTGATGCAGGAAGGACATGAGCTTCAGCCAGAGTAGTGTAACCCCAATCCATATCATTGAACAAGATCATGGCTACTCCACCGTTTTCTTTGACTTCTTTTCCTTTGTCGATAGGTACAATGTAACCTCCCATCTGGCACAGAACAATCTTGCCTCTAACATCAATGTTCTTCAGTGATCCTTTTCCACAAAATGCTATCGATTTATTACCACTCGCACCAGCATCGACGATTGGCAGTTGTTGTGGATGGAAGTCCTTAGCTGGAAAAGGGATTGACCATGAAACTGTGCGTTGTTTCCAAGTGTCACTGTTGTCCTGATATCCCTATCAATGGTACTCGCTCCAACAGTTAGAATCCATGGTGCCTCATTTACTACAGAAGAACGATTCGGTCCTCTGTTGCCAGCTGCGCAGCTCACAAAGATGCCACTTTGAATGGCTCTGAATGCACCCAATGCAATAGCATCATCATACAATGGCTTTGGTGTTGGATTTCCAAGTGACAATGAAAGCACATCAACACCATCCTCTATAGCAGCATCCATTGCTGCCAACACCTTACTCTCTAAGCATATATATTTTCCACAGACCTTGTACATGGCCAAGTGAGCAAAGGGGGCGATCCCCATGGCCTTTCCATTAGCTTGTCCAAACACATTGGCACCTTCCACAGCAATCCCAGCAGCAATCCCAGCAGTATGAGTTCCATGGAGATAATTGTCTGACGGGCTATCCCTTGGTGAGACAAAGCTTCTAGCACCAATGAGCTTATTGTTACAAGTCTTCTTCCCATTGAACTCACACTTGCCTTTCCATCTTGCAGGAGGTGGAGGCATTCCTTCATCGCGGAAAGAAGGGTGATCATGTTTGATGCCCGTATCAATAACACCAATGATCACTCCTTGACCAAGATGTGAAGAGTTACAAACTCTTAGATTTTGCTGCAAACCCAAAAACTTGGGAGTGTGAGTTGTATGCAGAGACAAGGATCTCTCAACCCTTGCTGACACAAACCCTTCCTTGAGCTCCATTGCTTTTGCTTCTTCTGGTGTAAGCTTAGCAGCAAAGCCTGTGATCACATTGCTGTAGGAATGCACCTGAAACCCTTATCTTTCTTGATAGAGATTACAGTTCTTCCTTGACGATTTTCTGATCAGTCAAACGAAAGCTACGGAGAGAAGGGATACTTCAAATTTCTGATCCCCAAACTGTTGAACGAGGTAATTAAGCTTGATCCTTCCTTTCTTTTGTCCATTGTATTTAGTTTTGGCTACCCTGTTTCAACATCTTATTGCTGTGTTTAGGCATTGTGGTAGGGATGAAACTTGCGTCTTTCACTTGTGTTTTAATTGATGAAATTTGACGAAAGGTGTTGTCTTTCAGCTTGATTTTTGCTTACTGCTAGGGCGCTCTTGATTTTCCAGATTACCCAGTTCCTGGTTTCTCGTTTCATTTTATCATGAACACCAACTGTTCGGAAAATTGCGTGACCTTGTTCTGTAGAGTAAGCCTTTGATGAGGTTCTGTTTTATTCAAGGATATTTTGATCGAAAGATGATGTCTTTTAGCTTCTAGTTCGATGATCTTGATTTTTGTGAGATTCACCCATTTCCTGGTTTTCGTGATTGACAGTTATGTAGTGCATAACATAACTGCTTAAGTTGATCTGTTATAATATCACTTCCACTGTTAGAAAGGAATTTCCAGCAAGTATATCTGACAAAGTGATCATTGCATCACAAATAGTGTGAAGACCCTGTTTTAAGACCATTTTCGAGTGAATTTCGATTGTCAGTCTTGGCGACTCTGCGACGAAACCACCTCCTCCTCCTCTAGATTCAATTTCCTCTCAATTTTGAGCCTCAGTCGAAGCAGATTTAAAATCTAGGTTTTGCTAGATTTGTGTATTTGGCCTTATTATTACTAATTAAAAGTTGAAATCGCTGCAAAGGGCGAGAAGCAGAATCCTTAAACTGCAGAAAGCTAGGTGAACGCCTCTGTCCTTATTGGGGTGCGTGTTTAGAGTCCCTCAGTCCCTGCTTCTCTGCAATTTGAATTATTGTTCAAGGTTTCGCAACTCAACGCGAATCATCCAACTTCTTCCTCTGATTTCATCAATCATCATCTGGGTTTAATTGGATATCATAATTGATCATGCATGTACTGTTATACAATTTTTTTTTTGATGAATTACTGTTTTCTTCTTTAGGTGAACAAACGAGCGAGGAGGGATCACGCTACTGTTTGTATGTAGAGTGCTGGATCATTTTCTTAGGGGAGGCGGAAGGGCAAAAACGCTTAGTTTCTCCATTGCTTTTGTCCGTCGGTTTTCTTTTCATTCTTGATTAGTTTACTCCCTCTCGTGTTTTTTTTTTTTTTTGCTTGTTTTGGTGCTGGAAAGGGCTCAATCATTTTGGCACTTCTCCATTACTGTTTCAAGTAGGGATATTTTATCCCCATGGCTTCCTTGTTGAGGAGATACGGAAGAAGATCATCATTGGGTTCTGCTTCATATTACAAGAACTACCCCTACCAATTCTCCACTGCAGCCGTCTCAGCTTCTGCTCCAGAAGCCATTAAACAGCAACAAACTGGAAAATCAATCAACCTTTATTCTGCAATCAATCAAGCTCTCCACATTGCCTTGGACTCTGATCCTCGGTACTTCTCCATCTCTATTGTCTTTCAGTGATTAGATCGCTTGCGAAGAAACACATCATTTCTTATGTATTGTATTTCTTTCTCAGTTCTTATGTATTTGGGGAAGATGTGGGCTTTGGTGGAGTCTTTCGTTGCACTACAGGATTAGCTGAACGCTTTGGTAAACAAAGGGTTTTCAACACCCCACTGTGTGAGCAGGTAGGTATTCTTTATTTGGCATCCATTTCTTACATTCTCTCCTTTTCTCAATCAAATTGGCTACTGGTTTCTGTAGGGTATTGTTGGATTTGCCATTGGCCTGGCAGCTATGGTAAGTCTGAATTTTTCTATCAAGGGTTTGAAGAAGGTGTTGATATCTTCTTCTTGATAGTTCATAACAAGAATGTTCTCTCTTAATGTTAGGACAATCGAGCCATAGCAGAAATCCAATTTGCAGATTATATTTTCCCTGCTTTCGACCAGGCAAGCATCTGCATCTAAGCACATTATCATATTTCTAATGTCCTTTTAGCTGACTGGACAGTTACTTAACAGATTGTTAATGAAGCTGCAAAGTTCAGGTACCGAAGTGGAGGCCAATTTAATTGTGGAGGTATTGAATCAGCTCACTACAAATTATTCTTCATTTGCTTGGTGTATCTAATGGTAGTTTGACTTGGTGATGCACATGGCTAATGTGCCTTTTTCCCAGGTTTAACAATCAGAGCACCATATGGAGCTGTTGGCCATGGCGGGCATTACCACTCCCAATCCCCTGAAGCTTTTTTTTGTCATGTTCCTGGTATAAAGGTATATCTTCTTTTCTTCCTTGATTCTTGGTTGTTTTTTAATAATTTAATCCTACCCTTCAGAAAGAGGATTAACGAATGTTATTACCAGTAACTACCTGTGTGACAAGAATAGTTCTCAACTATGATATTTCCTCATCTGGGGACGAAAAATGAAAAGTGTGTTCAGACATGTTAGGTGTAGTTTCCATCATAAGTTTGTCTTACATTGTAATTGAGTTGATGAAGTTCCTTGTAAATTTCACTTGAGTTTGAACTAACTTGTAACTTTTACTCTATAATCATATATTCCTTGAGCCAGCTCTACTACAGGAAATGCAATATCTTACTGCTTTATATGTATTTCCATCCAATTGAAACATATGGTTTATGGTTAGGTGGTGATCCCTCGTAGCCCCAGTCAAGCAAAAGGATTATTGCTTTCATGTATAAGGGACCCGAATCCTGTTGTCTTTTTCGAACCAAAGGTACTTTTCTTGTTGGAAAATTAACGAACACATAATCAATCACACTGAAGGAATAGTAAACCTTTCCTTTTGCATTCCAGTGGCTGTATCGGTTGGCAGTGGAAGATGTACCAGAGCATGACTATATGCTCCCTTTATCAGAGGCAGAGGTATGCTGCGCTTTGGATTTTATAGAAGAGCTTTTGCTATATAGTATATAGAAACTTATAAAATATGCTCCCAGGTGATTCGTGAAGGCAGTGATATAACACTTGTTGGTTGGGGGGCACAACTTTCAATCATGGAACAGGCCTGTATTGACGCAGAGAAGGTAACGGTCTCATGAGCTACCTGTATTGCTCTGAAAGACTATACTGAAATGGTGTCGAGTACAGCTTACTGCATTTGGATATCATGTGTTTGTGTTTCCGATGAGAATTGCAGGAGGGGATCTCATGTGAATTGATAGACTTGAAGACCCTAATACCTTGGGATAAGGAAAGAGTGGAGGCCTCAGTTAGAAAGACAGGGAGATTGCTAGTAAGCGAGATTCTGATACTGGTCATGTCACACGTCTTATATGTAAGGAACAATAACCAGTGGTTGTTGATTTGTGGGCATAGGTGAGTCATGAAGCTCCAATAACAGGAGGATTTGGTGCAGAGATATCAGCATCAATTGTGGAGCGATGTTTCCTAAGGGTAAATCAAATAACAGCTCTCAAATAAAAGTATTGCAGCATAAGGTGTAGTGTAGTAGCATATAGCATAAACGTTTATGTAGTTGGGGTAGCTTATGAAGTTAAAAACGACGCAGTTGGAAGCCCCGGTGAGCAGAGTATGTGGTCTGGACACACCTTTCCCTCTAGTGTTTGAGCCATTCTACATGCCGAACAAGAATAAGGTAAACAGAAGATGTTGGTCTGAAAATTCAGTTTTCTTTATTATGTTGATAATACAAAGGAAGGAGTGAGTGAATTGGTTGGCTATATCATATGCAGATACTTGACGCCATAAGATCAACTGTAAATTATTAGGGATGGTCGAGTTGGAGGAAGCAGAGCATGAACAAAACAATGGAGGGGAGCGAAGCAAGTACTCTTCTAGATATCCTTTTGTATCAGTTGCTGTGAATGATTGTAAATGGAGTAGATAGAAGAAGATACCCCCCACCCTCCCTTGGTTTTGGGAGAATAATAATAAAATGTAAGACACTGGATTGAAACTGGCATTAATTGATCAAGCAAAAACAACAGCAATTGTGCTCGCAACATCGTACCGTTCATCAATTGATGACCAGACCAAGGAACCTTGACTTACAGTTGTAGTAACATTTCCCAGTCTGCTGAATGTTATGGAATAAGTTGCTTTCTCTTTCAGCTCTTTGAACTTGATCTCACTAGGTGTGACTTTCACAAACACATCTTCTGGTGAGAATACCTTGCTGGTGTAAGTTGAGCGGGCATGCCAACATTCGTAACTGTTCTGGTATAGGTCTGTGGACTAGAGCCTAACGAGATAGAAAATGTGGGGTAATTCAGTTGAGCCTCGGGTATGGAAGATTTGTTCGAGCACTTCACATTGCGCTGCACGATTATGTTTACCTGCATGTTGCTGTAACCCAGACTACAGAGATAACCAACGTAATCATCAGGTTGGATATCATATACCAAGCCTGGATTCAAAGCTTTCGGTGGGTTCACATGGCCAGCACCCATATCAAAGACAGTAGCAGGGGTATCATGCTCATTCGAGATCGGGTTTCCAGCAAGATCAACTGTGTTAGCAGTGGTTAAGATGGCTGACTTAATGGAAGCAGGAGACCAGTCTGGATGAACTGCCTTGATCAAAGCTGCAACACCACTCAGATGTGGGCAAGACATTGAAGTTCCTGATGCTATATTGAATGAATTAGTAGTATTGTCAACTGATTCCCCCCAAGCAGCTAAAATGCTCACACCGGGACCAATGATGTCAGGTTTTAGGATCCCTGGAGTTTTCTGCTGGGACCTCTCGACGAGAACAAAGCTACTTGTGGAGCACTCAACTTACCGATCAAGGTACCTTGGAATGAGATTGCTGCAGTAGGAGATGACGTGGTTTTCAAGTAAGCTTTGATTGCTAATCCATCCTTGTAATTGATGTGTGATGCAGGAAGGACATGAGCCTCAGGTGTAGTGAAAGATCCTTGGCCCAGTTCATTGATTAGGATCATGCCTACTCCACCATTTTCTTTTACTTCTACGCCCTGCTCGACTGTTTCTGTGTCAGCTCCTACCTGGCATAGAACAATCTTGCCTCTAACATCAATGTTCTTCAGTGATCCCTCTACACAAAATGCTATCAATTTATTACCACTCGCACCAGCATCGACGATTGGCAGTTGTTGTGGATGTAAGTCCTTAGGCTGGAATAGGGATTGGCCATGAAACTGCGCGTTATTTCCAAGGGTCACTGTTGTCCTGATATCCCTATCAATGGTACTTGCTCCAACTGTTAAAATCCAAGGTGCTTCATTTACTACAGAAGAGAGATCTGGTCCATCGTTGCCAGCTGCGCAGCTTACGAAGATGCCATTTTGAATGGCTCTGAATGCACCCAATGCAATAGCATCATCATACAACGGAATTTCTGTTGGATTTCCAAGTGATAACGAAAGCACATCAACACCATCCTCTATAGCAGCATCCATTGCTGCCAACACCGAACTCTCGAAGCAATCATCATAGACACAGACCTTGTACATTGCCAAGTGGGCAAGTGGGGCGATCCCCATCGCTGTTCCATTAGCTTGTCCAAACACATTAGCATCTTCCACAGCAGTTCCAGCAGCTTCTCCAGCAACATGAGTCCCATGAAAATATTCTTCGGTAACATTCCCTGGAGTGGCAAAGCTTCTAGCACCGATGAGCTTGTTGTTACAAGTCTTCTTACCATTGAACTCACACTTGCCTTTCCATCTTGCAGGAGGTGGAGGCATACCTTCGTCACGAAACGAAGGGTGATCACGATTGATGCCAGTATCAATGACACCGATGATCACTCCTTCACCGAGACTTGAAGAGTTCCAATTACTTCCCACATTTTGCTGCAAACCCAAGAAATTGGGAGTGTGAGTAGTATGTAAAGACAAGGTTCTCTCAACTCTTGCAGACAAAAACCCTTGCTTTAGCTCCATTCCTTTTGCTTCTTCTGGTGTAAGCTTAGCAGCAAACCCCGTGATCACATTTCGATACGAATGCACCATGCGCTCTTGTTCATCATTTGAGCTTAAAGTAGTTTCAGGAAGGAATGTTTTGTACCATCTATTTAAATCAAAATCACTTGACTGTATCGATGCTAGGACTTCTGGTTTCTCTAGAAACACAATGTAAGTTTCGTAGTCGCTTTTTCTAGAAGCTGATGCTTCCTGAAAGGAGAAGAAGAAGACTGCGAGGGAAAGGAGTAGAAAGGCTTTCATGTTTCTTTTTGTGCACTGCTAAGTAGTTTCCTATTCCAGAAAGACTGAACCTTTGACATCCAATATATAGTAAGAATCCCAGATGCTGCCATGGCCGGCACCTTTATCGTTAAGCTATTGTGCTTTGTGTTACATGTTGGAAAATACCCATAAATAAATCTGGAAAATAAGTTGAAAGTTGTAAGCAATTACTATGTTACAAGCACTGTTTCATACCTTTCTTTATCAGCCGGCCTGATGCATTCATTATCTGACACTGGGAACAAGACAAGCCCTTTGAAAAGCAGAGTAAATTTTCTGATAAATTAATCGAGGAGCTTTTATCTGGTCAGTTTTCTTCTGTTTCTGCAGATGGGTAATGGTTATTTAACCATCTTCTGGAAAGCAAACTGATCTTGGGTCTGCAATTTCTTTGTAGAGTGATCTTTGTTGTTATTCAAAGTCGAGTTTGAGCTAACTCTGGCTAGACTCGAGAGACTTGCGAGATGGCTCGGGTCATGGGCTTGTTGAGATTGACTCGCGAACTGGATCGCTTATGGATCGTGAGCCAGCTCAATAAAGACTTAATTAGTGGCTCGAGAGCTGAACCAATTATGAGTTGGATGGGTTATATTACAAAACTTTCTTATTCATTATAGTTTGTATGTGTGTATGTATTAAAAAGGATGGTATTTCGAGCTTGAGTTTAGCTCGATTGTAGTGGTTATTGAGTCAAGCTAACTATGGTTATCGAGTCGAGCACGTTAATAGTAATTTCAAACCGAGCCCGAGCCCATACTGCAAATTTTTAGTCGAGCCAAGCTCGGGCCCGAATACATTAGCTCGAATGGGACTCGAGCCCACAGATAAAAAGAGCCGATCCTGATCTGAGCAAAAGCTTGGCTCGACTCGTAAAAGAACTGGTACAGGATACTTCTGTCTAGAAATTATACTAATATTCGAAAGACTAAATTCAGTTAAATAAATCCGTTGTAGTCTAGTTGGTCAGGATATTCGGCTCTCACCCGAAAGACCCGGGTTCAAGTCCCGGCAACGGAATATTTTAAGTTTTTTGACATTACAGGCTTACAGCCTGACAGCTGCTAACTCGTGAAGCATCAGTTCCTGAATCTATCCTTTTGATTTGCCTATCCATTACCCAGATTAAGCTCCATTGAAACTAACCTTGCACTCGTTCTGTTCTTCAGCTGATAGGAGATTAAGCTCCCTTGAACTAATCCTTTACCCAGATTAGTTTACAAACAAACTCAATATGCAAAATCTCAGCCCTCTCATTTCATACTCGCCGCAGCTAGGGCCTTTTTGTGTCGCTCGTACCTTCTTAATGTGTAATGGATCCGTCTCCAGAAGATCCCGTCCTCGCAGCTCGATTTCCTTTGACGATTGCACATACCACCAGGCGTCACATTTTCTCCGTAATTCATGGGACTATTCGAAACAATCCTTCTAGCTAGCGGCATCGGTTGATTCTCTTCCTGTCACTTTAGCTGGTAAGGAAAACCAGCGACATTGTCGATCTGGATATACGAACAATCTTGTTTCATGTATTGTAATTTTTATTATCTATTTTTTTAATTTGAATCAGTGATGATCAATAACCATCGGGGTTTTCTGGTTGTCTGTAGATTAAGCGTGTTCTTCAGGAAGTAGAATCCACAAACCATCAGAAATTCAGGCTGGATGGAGGTGCTTATCAATCCAAGCTGTTAGTAAGAAATATGGTATGTCTTTCAATTACAGCTAGTGGCTGCTTCATGAACTTTTTTCAGAGTCGGCCTATGGTATTGAGATTCTAAGGACAACAGGAATAGATGACAAGTTTTGCTGCTTCATGGTGGATTTCTACAGGTAACAGAATCATGGTTTGATAGAATATGATTAGTTTCCTTACTTCTGTTCTGTTTATCATATTATCAGTAGCTTTTGTATGAGTATTACCTAGATTGTAAATGATTCTAAGACTGTTAACGAAGAATTTCAATGTCACCTTAAGAAAGTACAGCAGCTATTGATTCACTATAGAGAGACCATACACTGAAACATTCATAGTATTAAATTAACCGATACCAGCAACAGATGAACACCAACCATTCTTTTTTATTAGCATGGCATTAGGCCTTCTAAGCAGCTATGCATATATTCATCAAAGAAATACCACAGCAATTGCACTCACAACGTCAAACCTATCAACAGCTGATGACCACACCAAGGAACCTTGACCCACATTTTCTGTGACATTTCCAACTCTGCAGAATGTTATAGAATATGTTGCTTTCTCTTTCAGCTCCTTGAACGTTATCTCACTAGGTGTGACTCTAACATCAACACCTTCTGGTGGGGATACCTTGCTGGTGTAAGTTGAGTCAGGCATCCCAACATTAGTGACTGTTCTTGTATAGGTTTGTGGACTAGAACTCAATGAGATATAAAATGTTGGGTAGTTTAGTTGAGCCTCAGATTTGTTTGAGCAATTCACTTTGCGCTGCACGATCATTCTTACCTGAGTTTCGTTATAACCCAAACTGCAGATGTATGCAACGTAATCATCCGGTTGGATATCGTATACCAAGCCTGGGTTCAAAGCTTTTGGTGGGTTCACATGGCCAGCACCCATATCAAAGACAGTAGCAAGGGAGTTTTCATCATTAGAGATTGGCTTACCACTACGGTCAACAGTGTAAGCAGTGGTTAAAATGGCTGACTTTATGGCAGAAGGTGACCAATCTGGATGAGCTGCCTTGATCACAGCTGCAACACCACTAAGGTGTGGGCAAGACATTGAAGTTCCTGAGTCTAGATTGAATGAGTTAATAGTATTGTCAACAGACTCTCCCCAAGCAGCTAAAATGTTCACCCCAGGACCAATGATGTCAGGCTTCAGGATCCCAGGACTTTGTTTGCTTGGACCTCTAGACGAGAACGAGGCTACTTGTGGAGCACTCAACTTGCCAATCAAGGTACCTTGGAATGAGATTGCTGCAGTTGGATATGGCGTGGAGTTGAAGTAACCTTTGATTGCTAATCCATCTTTGTAACTGATGTGTGATGCAGGAAGGACATGAGCTTCAGCCAGAGTAGTGTAACCCCAATCCATATCATTGATCAAGATCATGGCTACTCCACCGTTTTCTTTGACTTCTTTTCCGTTGTCGATAGGTGCAATGTAACCTCCCATCTGGCACAGAACAATCTTGCCTCTAACATCAATGTTCTTCAGTGATCCTTTTCCACAAAATGCTTTTCCACAAAATGCTATCGATTTATTACCACTCGCACCAGCATCGACGATTGGCAGTTGTTGTGGATGGAAGTCCTTAGGCTGGAAAAGGGATTGACCATGAAGTTCCACGTTGTTTCCTAGTGTCACTGTTGTCCTGATATCCCTATCAATGGTACTCGCTCCAGCGGTTAGAATCCATGGTGCCTCATTTACTAAAGAAGAACGATTCGGTCCACTGTTGCCAGCTCCGCAGCTCACAAAGATGCCACTTTGAATGGCTCTGAATGCACCCAATGCAATAGCATCATCATAAAGATGATCTGATTGAATTCCAATTGATAGCGAAAGCACATCAACGCCATCCTCGATAGCAGAATCCATTGCTGCCAACACCTTACTCTCTAAGCATCCATCTTTTCCCAAACCTTGTACATGGCCAAGTGAGCAAAGGGGGCGATCCCCATGGCCTTTCCATTAGCTTGTCCAAACACATTGGCACCTTCCACAGCAATCCCAGCAGTATGAGTTCCATGGAGATAATTGTCTGACGGGCTATCCCTTGGTGAGACAAAGCTTCTAGCACCAATGAGCTTATTGTTACAAGTCTTCTTCCCATTGAACTCACACTTGCCTTTCCATCTTGCAGGAGGTGGAGGCATTCCTTCATCGCGGAAAGAAGGGTGATCATGTTTGATGCCCGTATCAATAACACCAATGATCACTCCTTGACCAAGATGTGAAGAGTTAGAAACTCTTAGATTTTGCTGCAAACCCAAAAACTTGGGAGTGTGAGTTGTATGCAGAGACAAGGATCTCTCAACCCTTGCTGACACAAACCCTTCCTTGAGCTCCATTGCTTTTGCTTCTTCTGGTGTAAGCTTAGCAGCAAAGCCTGTGATCACATTGCTGTAGGAATGCACCATACGTTCTTGAGCTCAAGCCAGTTTCAGGAAGGAATGTGGTGTACCAGCCATGTAAATCACCTGATTCTTCTGGTTTGTCTAGAAACACAATGTAAGTGTCTAAATCACTTTTTCCAGAAACTGATGCTTCACGGAAGGAGAAGACGCAGAAGAATGTGAGGGAAATGAGTAGAAAGAAATTCATGTTTTTTGAGGTTTCTACTACAGAAAGTTTGAACCTTTTTCATCAATATATAGTAAACTGAATCATATGATGGTGTGGCAAGGTGGAAATGCTTACTCCTTCGTGAACATGTGGTTTCGTGCAGTACAAGCAATTAATCGTGAAAATAGAATGAAGAGATGTTCAGTATCTTTAGGTTCCATACAAACAAACTGCATTGTTTTGTACATACACAGTAATCATTTTTCACTTTCACATGGAATGTTTTTTCTAATAAAGTTTTCAGCTTTTTTGCAATTATAGTAATTCTGTTTCTTTCCATCAATGTTTTCCCCTTGTGTTTAAGGGTCCATTGAATGATATCTGTACAGTACAGCCTGTGTTTATGAAATTCTGTGTTATACAGTCTGTTCAGTGAAACTGGAAAGCATGCCAACATTAGTAATACAAAATGTAGGGTAATTCAGTTGAGCTTCGGGTATGGCAGATTCGTTCGAGCACTTTACGTTGCGATTCACTATGATGTTTACTTGTGTCATTCAGAGATAAGCAACGTAATCATCCGGTTGGATATCGTATACCAAGCCTTGTGCTGATTCGAGATCGGGTTTCCAGCAAGATCCAATGTGTAAAGCAGTGGTTAAGATTGCTGACTTAACAACTGCAGGTGATCTCGTATTAATACTTAATCATGTACATCAAAGATGTAATCAAATTTATTAACAACATCAAATTATGAAACTTAAACTAATGTTTGTTAATGTTGCAGGCCGCCAAGCAGCGTTCAACCAATTTCTCCGCCACAGCTTCATCTCCAGCTTTCTTCAACTACTGGCTCCAGGAGCAGCAGCATTAGGAGGGTTGGTTTCCAAGCAATAAGAACGGCACCTAGCGGCACAATGAAGCTCAATCGCACAAGTAGTCCTCAAACAACTCACTAAGCACTGATGAAAGCTCGCATCGGATCGACCCAACATCGTCCCCAGCATCAACATCACGATCACTATCATCTCACAGTTGTTCATCTTTTTACCTTCCATTTTTTTTGTATATGAACAAACAAACTTGATTCTATTCTGAATGATCAAGTTGATTGTTCAAACAAGGGTTTATATACACAGATACATGAGCATGGTCATTATGTCAAAATTAGAAATCAAATCAATATGAAATCGAATCCAGATTATTTGGACATGGGTCTTGCTGTCATCTTTAATAGGTTCATCTAATCTAATGCTGCCAAAAACTGGCCTAATTACATGGACCAAAAGTCAACCCATTCAAAAGTCTATAAAAATGATCTCCAAACTAAGTAAATTGTCATCAAATTGGCCCATAACGTGCTCCGGTGAATGAACTCATAATTTGTAACATGATTAACTCATTTTGTGACCGACTTAAAGGCACTGCTGGTAAAGATAAGCCAGTGTAATCATGCACCTGTCAGTGTAGACAATGTGTTACTACCATCAATTCCAAACATTTCAATATAATTCATAATCACTTCATAACTTAGCACTAGTCGCTCGCCTCGAACAATCTTTAATTAGTTAATATGTTCATTTCTCTTTGCCGACTTCTAGCCTCCACTTGCACCCTAGCAGAACTGTCATTTCTGTTTATTCATTGTTTTTAGCTATTAAAATGGTTCATGATTTATACTTCTCATCTCCGAAATCTCCAATGTAAAATAAAAGTGAAATAAGATTTTTTACACGAAGATTCACTTGGAGGTTTGATATAAGGTGTTTAGCTAAATTATGGGACTGTATGTCATATTGTGAATTAGTGAGTCTTGAAACTTGTGCTACCAACAAATCCGTTGTAGTCTAGTTGGTTAGGATATTCGGCTCTCACCCGAAAGACCCGGGTTCAAGTCCCGGCAACGGAATATCTTGATTTTTTTTACATTACAGCCTTGCTGCTAACCTGTGAAGCTGATGTGCATCAGTTTGAAGTTTTGAACCCACACTACAAGAAAACAAGCCATTTGTCACGGCTTTGGGGGCCCTTTGTCACGGTATAAGGAACCGTGACAAAATCGACCAAATTTTGTCACGATTTACCCATAAACCGTGACCAACGTTAGTCACGGTTTCTGGGTAAACCGTGACTAACTTAGGTTGTCATTTTCATGATTCACTGCCGGCCATATAATACATTTCCAGGTACATTGTTACTACTTACTAGTACGGACCACGATCATTAATATTCCACGAATATCCTTATTCGGCTTCTGCTTATGATCCTCCAAGTTACTCGATGAAGATTTTGAGATATTCGTGGTTGTCACTACCCTCTTCTCCATGACATACTCTTCGTGGATGAATATGTCACTACCCTCTTCTCCATGACATACTCTTGTGGATGAATATGTCCATCTCTAAGAGTAAACACACAATTGTATACTATTACTATAGCTACTAGCTAAAGGAGTATTGCGGTTTTTGGGTTAGCAACTTCAAACTCCCATCGTTATATAGTTTCTGAATATTTTATAGGTAAACATGTCGTGAATTTAAGATTATTATTGTTTCATATCAAGTTAGTTACTAGACTCCCTATATATGTATCTCCAGTCAGTATAATAATAAAATTTTACGTTTCCATTCTCTTGGATTTCCAACATATATATGGTATCAGAATCTCAAACGGCCTAAACGATTCATTCGTCATCTCTCTTGTTTTCATGGCGCTAGAATTCTCAAACCCTAACACAATATATGAAATTATTTAATTTGGTCCATTTCAATGAATAATTTCAAATTTGGGATTACTTGGTAATAGTTGTAGGCTTTGTAGCTAGTGAAGGCATGTTCTTCCAATCGAAATCAGTAACACATGAAAACTAGAAGTACCAAATTAGTAAATTACACTGTTATTAATCCCTACAGACTACACGTACTCCACAAAGGTGGGACCCAGCAAAAAATCTATCACAAAACGACGTCGGATAGAACAAATTCAAAAGACACCATGAAAATAAATAAAAAGCTAATTTAATATTACGTAAAAAGAATACTGGATGACGTGGCGTAAGTTGCTGCTGGCAGTTGGATATGAACACGATTAGTGGATAAGATATTCAGAATAAGGAATGAAAGATTAAAAGAAGGTAAAATAGCATTTTGGCCCCCTCTACTTTGCCAACCTTAACAGATAGCACCCTATACTATAAATCGCTTTTTTTTACCCTCTTCTATTTCGACTATTTTTCCCATTTTGGTCCTTTCGTTTCAACTTTCATGTCTTCACACTAAATCTAGACACATCCACACACCGACAAAGATAGATATTGGAGGTAGGAGATGAATAGTTGGTCAGGGAGGTATCACGAAGAGTGTGGTGAAATACGAAGGATTTTAAAACCACATATTTTATTCGTTGATTTTCATCCTATATGATTGGTAAACACTCTGGTGCTCCCACTAAAAGTGGGAGTACCGGATACTCCCACTAGCGTTTATGCTATCTAGAGCGATTTGAAACGCTTATTCTATTCCCAATTAAAAACGCTTATTAAATCAATACATGGTTATTGGAGCTAATGTGGTGTACTGAATGCGCATGAATTAACGTCACGGAGACGAAAGTTGGAACACAAAATCATCAAAGTAGGAGGAGGTAAAAAGAGCAATTTATAGTATAAGGATCTATTTGTTAAGTTGGAAAAGTAGAAGGGTCAAACTGCTATTTTCCCTTAAAGAATGATGCGTCTTTGCTAGGGGCTGATTTTCATTCATGGGATTAATTGATGATGCGTTTGATTAACAATTTAACATAAGATAATAATCTAATTATGTATTAATTATTATTAGACTAAAGTTGGGTGGCCACCTGTTCAATTAAGCTCCTTTTTTTTTCTGTGACTGAAAATGAAAAGTGATAATGATCTCCATTAGTTTGGAATGGAATTAATCAATTAATCATGGATCTGCATGATGTAACAAGAGCTTGTGTGATTCGGATTATGATGTTCATGGTTTTTTAATGTGTGCTTAGGTTTGCTTGATGATGAATCATTAACATGCTTTATATGTAGCTTGAAGGATGAAGTGTGGAATGGTTTATGGGTAAATGGAGTTGATGGGTTGGTCAGGAGCTGGGTTGTCCAATGAATTTTGGAGGCCTTGTTCCAAAATTATAGTATAGTCACATTAAAAAATGACAACATATATTCGGTTTACTTGTATTAATATGACATGAGATGATCTGGGGGCACGTAAAACTTGACTCGCGATAGATTTATAACATATTTGGAAAATTCATGTCATTCCTAGCCTACATGAATTTTTATTAAAACAACAAAAATTTATGAAAATTTAATTTATTTATATATAAGTCAATAAAATTAATACTATATAAAAAAAAAGACCAAAATAATAAAGATATATAAAAACTTAGAAAGAAGACAAACAATGTTTGTTGAAATATAAACTTTATTTCATTTTGTCAAAGCAAGGAATTGAACCCTTGCCCTTCCAAAACAAAACTACAAGCTAAGCCACTAGGCTAACACTGCATTGATGTCTTTTTTTTTCATAGCATTTTATAATACATTTTCCAGGTATTTCTACTTAACCCGATAATTTTGAGGCCCCCAAAATTTTGTGACCCTGTGCCGGAGGTCAGGCCAGCACACCCTAATGGCCGGCCCAGGTCAGGAGATTCATAAAGTATGGATCAGGGGGTTTAGAGAAGATTAATGGATTATCCCGATAAAGATAAAATTCAACTATATAGCTTGTGGGTCCGACGGTGATAACTTCCTTTAAACTCATGGCTAAGTAGCGGCTCGACTTGGGCCGAATGAAAGAAATTGGGTCGCTTTAATGTCAAATAAGTTGAAGTTTAGATGCCCAAATGACACACAACAAACTTTAGGATGTTGAAGTCCCGTCGCTCATACCCTAAAATACATGTGGGTGAATCTAGGCGGTTGATTCATAATCTATGGTGACTGAGGTGCGCTGGTGATGCAAGAAGAGGACACAAGAAGAAGAGGATGCAGAGTAGAGAGAAGAACAGAAGTTCCGCAATATGAGAGTTGAAATTTCCTCATAAAATAAAGTGTTTGTGCTCATCATATCTTCACCATATCCTCTTGAATTTGGATCTTTGACATACTGCAATTACTGATCAATCTCTTTCGAAACCACGCTATCATAGTCTCTGATAATTTCTCTACCGTTAAAATGGATAACCTTCTCATAAAAAGTCGAATAGTCGGTCGGTCGATAGGAGAAAGATTGGAAGGCAGGGAAGAAGATCAGTAGGCAGATTAAATAACCCCCTCAGAGCAAAAAGGTTGCTAATAAGATTCACATATCATATAAGAACTTGAATTCAAGATCAAAACGTACATAGAAAAACGGACTGCAAAGTCTACAAACCCCGAAGATGCAAATAGATGTTAACAAGTAAAACAATTCACGAGAACTACTACAAGAATGGAGTTTGTACTAAATGGATCATGTACAAGAATGGAGTTCTATAGGCTGAATTTTTTGGGTGAATCTTATGTCGTGTCGAAATTCATTTCCGATCTAACCAGTTAAAAAATATAATCAAACAAGTTAGAAGTTTCTAAACTTTCTACCCAAAAAAAAAAGTTTCTAGACTAGACCACTTTGGCGATCACCAACAGAGTAATTAATTAAATAAATAATATTAGCAACAAAATAAAAACCCCAGCTATTACGAGGAACAAAGTAATGAGGGAATATATCAGAATTAAGTACAAAAAGAAAGAGAAAATATCAATTTGCCCCCTGTACTTTTCCAACTTAACAAATAGCCCCCTTATACTATAAGGAAAACACTCCGGTGCACCAAGTGCACCCGCTTGCGTTTTGATAGTTAAATATGTTTTTAAAATCTTGTTTTTTCGAGGATAAGTATCTACATGTCGTTAAAAGATACATAGAGCGATTTGAACGAAAAACTAATTTGGTAGACCTGATGATCTATCATATTGGGAAAAAAATACCGCTATAGAAGGAAACCTAAAGAACATTAGGTATAATCTTATACTATGATGACTAAAAATTTCAACTAAGCTCAATTTAGACTTATTAAGATTAAATCTATTGATTTAAAAGTTCAATTCAATGAAAATACGACTCTAGATAGCATAAACGCAAGCGGTTGCACTCGGTGCACCGGAGTGTTCACCTATACTATAATTAACTATTTTACCCCCTCTTACTTCGACCACTTTACCGTTTGGGTCCTTCCGTTCCAACTTTTATCTTCATGACGTTAATTGATGCGCATTCAATAAATCACGTTAGCTCCAATAGCCATGTATTAACTTACTAACTGATTTTTAATCAGGAATACAAATACATATAATTAGATATGTTGAAATCGACGAACAAAATGTATGATTTTAAAACTCTTCGTATTTCACCATACTCTTCAAGATACCTCGCCCGTAAACCTCTATGACCAACTCTTCGTCTCCTACCTTGGATATCTCTCTTCGTCGATATGTCCGGATTTAACGTTAAGAAGACGATAGTTGGAACGGAACCCAAAAAGGAAAGTGACCAAAGTAGGAGGGGTAAAAAGAGAAATTTATAGTATAGGGGGCTATCTGTTAAGCTGGAAAATTAGAAGGGGCAAAGTAATAGATTAACAAATTTGGAAATCAACAGAAGCGGAAATAAATTAAGGAATTCATTGAATTCTGCTCCCAGCAATATGATTTTAACCTTATTTGTTCATCCTGAATAATAGAAAAAATTATGATTATTAATAACAAGACCAGAATCTCCCCAAGAAATGCTTATAAAAAAACCAGACACTTTCAGGAAAGACAAAACCTTGAACAGTTGAAACAAAAGTCTAAAGGCCAACAAAGGTTGTTTCTTTTTTTGTCCATATCTCAACTTCCATTGCAATCCTTTCCACCTAACTTCCACCAATTCCTCTATAAACCTTCAATTCATCTGTAAAAGTTTGTAACATCAATCATGGGAGAAGAAGCAAAAGTTGCAGGTGTAGCAGATCAGCCACTGGAGACTGCTGCAGCTGAGAATCAGGTGATTCCTGTTGTTGAGGAGAAGACAGAAGTTGATCATAGTGATCATAGTAATCATCAGAATGGCACCTTAGCGAGCTTGAAGGGCGTCGAATCGCCTGAAGTTGAGGCTCCTGAAAAGAAACAACATGAGCAGAAAGATCAGAAAGATGCTTCTCCAGGAAAGAAGAGTGTTTCTTCATCAGTATCTGAAACTGAAAGTATAGTTCTCCCCTTCTTTTCAGAACTGGTTTTGTTTCTGTGTTGATTCCTGGTAAAAGTATCAACCCTATGAGTTTTAATTTGGTGGAATTGAAAAGGGTTTAACAAATTCTGCCAAAATAAGGGTTTATCAATGGAGTTTTGTAGGGATCGTGGATATTGTCCGCTTTGGGCCAAATCTGCACAGACTAGTGTAGTTGATGAAGTCTTTTAAGCTAGACAAATCTGACTCGATTTGTCGATGTGATACTTAGGTTGTTATCGCAACAGTTTCGACCAATGTATCAGAAATTGCAGAGGGTTCATTTTTCCTAATAGATGGGATTCTTCCTTTTATCCACTGCTAATTTGTCACCATGGACCAGCTGATCTTTAACTTTCAGTTCTGAGCTATGAACTCATTCAGTTTCTCACCTGATGAAATTTCTACAGATGAGCCAGCAGTTGCAGAGAAGACAACAGAGAAAACTCCACTCAACCCAGTTCGAAGAGGTAATCGATCTTTTTCGGGTTTACCTTAGTTTGTTCCAGTGTTCTCAAACTGATGAATGTTCTCTTCCAGATGCTGCACTTGCAAGGGTTCAAACAGATAAAAGGAATGCTTTGATCTGTGCATGGGAAGAAAACGAGAAGGCTAAGATAGACAACAAGTAAGCATATGCAACTTGTTCTTCTTCTTCTGTGCATTGAATATGAGTCATAATTCAATTCAATGATTGAGCTTGAACTGCACTCGCAGGACTTACAAAAGGCTCTCTGCAATCGAGTCGTGGGAGAGCACGAAGAAAGCAGTTGTAGAAGTGCAGCTCAAGGAGTTTGAGGTAAGGATTCGATTGCATATCAAAGAGACGATGAATGTCTCGTTATCATGAATCATTGCAGCCCAATAACTCCAGTTGTTGGGAGAGAGTTCTGAGTGAATCTTATATCGCTCCCTCAAACAAATGGCTAATGAAAGAGGCTGAATTTTGCACAGTTTCGATAAGACTTCTCCAACAGATTAAGGCCACAAAGGCTTCAATAAGTCTTTGTACACAGATTGCTCGGATTTTAAACATTGACCTCTTCCTGGTCAAAGGCTCTAATACCATGTCATGAATCACTGCATCCCAATAACTCGAGTTGTTGACAGAGGGTTCTGAATGAACCTTATACATACCATTTCGCTGCAAATTTGAGTTTGTGACGCTGCATTTCGTATATACGCAGGAGCAACTGCAGAAGAAGAGAGCTGAATATGGTGAGAAGATGCAGAACAAGCTAGCAGAAATCCACAAGGAAGCAGAGGAGAAGAGGGCAGTCATTGAAGCAACTAAAGGTGAAGAGTATGTGAAGGTTGAGGAAACTGCAAACACATACAGAACTACTGGGAATACACCAAGGAAGTTCTTTGGTTGCTTAGGATGTTGAAGACTGATACAAAGTTACAAGAACAATATACAGAAAGAAGTGTTCTTTAATCTTTCATTTTGATTGTTTGTGGTTTTTGTTTAGTGTGAAATACTCTGTTTTTACTTTACTAGTTGTGCTGAATGTGTGCATGTTATATAAGTACAATCCATCATTGCCCTAAGATCTGAATAATTGGTCCTTGTGGGATACCGAGTTTGTCGGAAAGCAAGATACTACAGAGATCAGGATTCGAACAACAAAACCGTGGGTACCAAGGCTATAGCCATGGCCTTCATTGGCAAGAAAATCTGCTGCTCTATTAACTTCACGGAAGGTGTGACGAATGTCGATTGTCCAGTCCTGTGCTTGCAAATCCTGAAAGGGAATAGCCTCACCTGCATGCTGGTGTAACAAATCACCGTCACTGAGAAGGATAGCAATGCCAATGACAGTCTTTGAATCAGGGGCGGATCTGGGGGTGGGGTTCCCCAGGCCACGGCCCACCCCACTCCTGGTCTAGATCTAAGAAACTATAGATATTTTCGTACGTGTAAGTAGACTAGCCCAGTGATTTTGTAGATTGAGCCCAGTACATATGAAATGGCCCAGTGTCTTGATCCATCCTGGATTCGCAACTGCTTTGAATTGAGTTGAAGTCCCACATTTATCAAATGCATAAGAGGAAGAAAAAAATCTCAAGCACCAATTTATATTAATCAAGATCAATACGACATGATCATGTACAAGAATCAACAATTTGGAAACAAGGAAGCCAATAGTTTTTAATAAAAAAATTGTGTAAAAAAAAAATCAAGAAAAAATCAAAATAATACATTAACACTCAAACCCAAATCAAGCAATTTGGATTCACAAACATGGTCTCACACCACCCTCAAATGATCGAATATTTTGAGTTCAAGCTATAGCAGTTTTCATTTTCTCTACTGCTCTTGGGCCACAGGCTCCTCCTCTTCTTCAATCGGTGGTGCCCGTGGGGTGGCTGATTTCTCCTCGTCATCATTGTGATCTTCCTCGCTATCTGATTTCAAGCCTCCCACGACATTTGCAGCGATCTTCTTGTTGATGTAGCTGTACGAGCCTTTCTCCCTGAAGAGCTGGGCGAAGTGGTGCTTGCAGTAGAGGACCCCATTGAGTGCAGCGTACGAGGAATGGGTCAGTACGCACCCTCCATGGGCGCACCTGAAACATGTCTTGTGGAAGAACTCCCCTTCCATTGTTATCTATATAAGAACCCAAACAACTCGATCTCATTATCATCGTCATCAACTATGGTCATATGTCGTGTTGCTAACAAAATGTTTGTAGCATATAAGTATGTGCACATGATGTGAGTAACTCGCGATATGTATGTACGACTAACCTTCTCGAGTGGGTAGACAGTTTTGTGACAAGTGGCACATTTGTCTTGGGTGCCAGAGAACAAGGAAGCAAGCTTGTTTGGTGTAGCTCCCTATGAAATTAGAGCATATGATAATTTCAAAATTATTAATCAATATGAAATTTTCATTAATAAATAATGAAATATTTTAACAAATTAATTATATGTGGTGCACCTGATTTTTCTTCTCTCCAGCTAAACATGTTTCAAACAAAATTCATAAGGGTTTAATTAGCAAATAAAACATAGACGCAATGGCAATATAACACAAGACCTCAATGACGATTGAGCGGAGAAATAAATTACATGTCTGGAAATTCTTAGTGAAACTTCCTGTTTCCTTGAACAATTGCTCGAAATGAGGCTTACAATACAAAACTCCATCCATTGATGAGTAGCTTCCCATCTACGAAAACATACATTAACAAATTTGACTTTAAAACTCATCTAAAAATAGAATATGTATTCAAAAATGTCAGAGATACGCAAAAAAAAAGAATTTGCGACCGAAGAGAATGTTAAGTCTCATACAAAATACATTTAACATTCTACGTTCTCAAATTAGTGAAATAATAAAAGAAGAATAACGATAGAAAAACATATATATACCACAAGTTTTCCATTGCAATGGCTACATTTGAAGCAAGTCTTGTGATAAGGGATTCCATCGGCAGTGATCATGTCGATGAAATGCACGGTCTTGTCGCATGTCTTGCATTTGTCGGTTGTTCCGCTGAAAACCATTTTGACGTTTTTATATATATAATTTTCTTAAACTTAATGTTTTTTTTTTGCTCTTTTTTCTTCTTAGAAGATGAATGTATACTTTTAAGTGTTGTAATAAACACTTAGACAACAAATAGAGGGATTTTTCTGATTTCTATCTCAGAAAGATTGAGATTCCCGAGATAGAAAGAGAGAATTCCCCAAATATTTGATACAATTTTTTTTTTTGTTCTTCTTTGTTTTATTCCTTGTTGGTAAAGATTATTTGAGAAAGAATACCAATATTTATTTCAAAATTGAATGAAGCTAAAGGAGATGTTTGTGGAGTATTTATGGGAATGTAATTTCAAATATTGTGGAATAAAATTTTGGAGTATTTTAGTAATTTCTGAAAATAGGTTCTTTTTTTATGCCTTAAAATTTTAGAAAATGGAAAAAAAATGTGAGGTCTCTATTGACCAATTCAATCACTAGCTACTACAATATCCCTTCTTAAAAATAATTTTCTGCCTATAATTAGTTTAATTTATTTTATAATTGATTGGTGATTAAGATTTTCAAGCAGTCATTAGTGGTAATAAGACCATTATTAAAATTGTGTATATAAAAAATTTGTACTACAGATATATTATATACAGATTGAAATCTAATGATATCTAGACATTCTATATCAGCTACTTAATTATGTGTTAGTTTAACTAATGTGTTTTAGAAAAAAGATCATTTTGTGATATGAGATTGTGTATCTGAAATGTGTGGTATTATAAGATATGTTTACAACAATTTTTTCTAAAATAGTTAGGTGAAACTAGGATATTCTTCAAAAAATTATCTATTAAAAAAATTGGATATATGAGTAAAGAAGAACAATGAAAAAATTGTGTGCATAATTTTTTTTTATATTGCATTTCCCTCCTTTTTTGAGAGGTTTCTTTTCTCTCGACTTTTGAGGAGTTTTTTCATGATGGTGCGCTAGGATTTTTCGTCGATGTTGGAGACATTGCTTCTGGCTACGAAGGAAAACAACGGAGACACGATGGGAACGTTTAAATCTCACTAAGGATGAAGAAAGAATCGAGTTTGGGGGAGTTGAACGATGTGGAGTAGGGTGAACACTCTTTGTGCAGTTAGAACCTTCCTTACCACTAAGTCATTCAACTTCGAGATCATGAAACAACGAATGATCTTGTTTCGAAATTTTCATGAAATTAACTTGCTTTGGGTAGTTGATGGAGAGCCATGGGATGCATGATGGTAAGATGTTGTGATACATGAGTCGAAACCCAAAACCAAATCACTCTACCGAAATAGACCTTTAGTACTTAATTGGATGTTTGGATAAAATTCATCCAAATTCTATTTGATCCATTTAAAAAAATTTAGATATTGATACAATCATGTCTAACAAAGTATCCCAAGTTACAACTCGACGTCGGAATGTCGTGACAACCCAAGGGATAGTTGTAGCCTATACCAACAAGGTAGTCAGCTGCTTGATTTTCTTTTATGTAAACACGTGGAATTCCGACGCTCCAGTCTCTATCAAGTACTTCCCTGAATTGTATTACCTCCAACAAATGTTGATGCAAAATATGAGACGACCAATAGCCGTCGTCGAGTGGATCTTCTTATAGTCGACATTCTAGACGAATTCCAATCCCACTAGAGCTCTCTTGATTCCAGCTCAGGTAATTGTATAAACTTCCATATTCATAGTATATGCTAATAAACATCGCCCAAATTCATTACGAATTAGCCAACTAGTGACCCAAAAAGTAGGTTTTGATCGTGACGTATGTATGCTTCCATCCTTCCTTCCCATGATTTTAACCCAACTTTGAAATTTGAAATTACCCGAATTTCAAATTATTTTACAATCTAAACGAGCTATTTTGTTAAAATTTTCAAAGCAAAAATTTAGATCCCAAATAACCCAAAATCTCCACGCCACATCTCGAATGCAAACAATTTCTTAGATTTCATAATGGTGATTTTGCTGGACACGTGGATACTTCTCATTTTGCTCGAGTGTCAGCTATTCTGCCAAGTCAGCGAAGCTTCAAAGTGCCACGTCTGCAGTAGCAAACAGATAAAAAATCATTTCCCCAGGTCCCGTTATCTTCTTCGTCCTCCTCCTATGTAACGATTCCATTCTGCCTCAAAATTCGCCAAATAGCACTCAGTCGCCGGCCGATGAGATTGCCGCTGAATCCTCTTCAATGGAAGCTCTAGCACTCTCCACCGTCGCCGTAGCCGCAACTACTTCATCATCCGCTGCTCGTTCTTCCTTCACCGGCATTCAATTCTCCTTACCTCTCCCGCAATCCAGGTTCAGCAGGTCCTCCAGAAGACGAAGACGAGAGCTATCTTCCTCGAGGAAGAACAGGCTCGTGGTTTCCGCGGCTTCGAATGAACCGGAGCTCGACGAATGGGACCTAATGGAGCTCAAATTCGGCCGCTACCTCGGTGAAGACCCCAAACTCACCGCCGCCAAGGTCAGGCGAATGTTTTTTCTTCTTCTTCTGTTTTGAATCCTTACTTTGGTTCTTGATTTTGAATTTGTGTGCTCGGATTTGGAATAGATAAGGGCTAAGAAGTTGTATCCGAATGCTTCGTATTTAGAAGTTGAGAAGGAGTTTCGTAGAAACAAAGGAAAGATGGATGAGATAGAGGAGCTTCCTTTTGAAATCTCTAATGACAGGAGGATTAAGTCATCGAGTTCGTCACCTTCAGAAGATGGTTTGAATTTGAACCGGCCTGTGTTGAAACAAGGAATGAAGTTCCAAGAGGTGGTTAGGAAACCTGCAAAGGTGCTGCCGGTGATGAAGAAACCGAGTCGTCCTGGTGTAAAAGATGCTTCTGATAGTAGTAGCAGTAGTGTCAAGCGTAGTGTTCCTAATGTTTCCTTGAGGAAACCAACTGTGTTTAGTGTAGATGATGATGATGAGGAAGATAAGGGTTTTAAGTCTGGAGCGAAGATGATTGAACCTAGTTTGATGATGAAGATGAGGAGTGAGCGCAACAACGTGAGGTTAACTGATATGACACTTGTGAGAAAGCCAGAGACTGTTAGTGTTGAGAAGAAGCAGGAGTCTCCTGCCAATGTTGACAGTACAGTTAATGATAAGCCACTTTTGAGAAAACCAGAGACTATGAATGTCGAGGAGGAGCAAGTGTCTCCTGCCAATGTGGATGGTACAGTTACTAGAGGTGGAAACTCTCCTGTCAATGTGGATGGTGAAGTTAATGATATGACACTTTTGAGAAAGCCAGAGGCTATGAGTGTTGAGAAGAAACAAGAGTCTCCTGCTAATGTGGACGGTAATGGTAATGGAGGTGATGGATCGGCAACGGGGAATGAAGTGAAGGATGGTTACATTGATTTTACTATGTCTCAAAAGCCTGTGAGCATGGAAAATGAGATTCAAGAATCTTCAGAAACGGGCAGTGACTCACTCGGAAAGAAAGAGGTGGCTGAACAGAAACCTGCTGTAGGTAATGAACTGATTTGATTTATATATCTATCTTGATGGATGGAATTGAGAATCTCGTTTGATGTTACCTAGGCGTTGCTTGGAAGGAGAAGACAGCGTCTATATGTTCAAACTTTGGACCTAGAGCTTTTGCATTTACATTCATAATCAAGCCTTACCCTGCCTTTCTACTTCAAGCTGTGGAAATGAAAATTCTGTTGTTTTTCAAGGAATGCAGCAGGGGAGCATTGTTCAGTCTAATGAAGAGGAAGATTCAAATACAACTGATTCAGCCTCCAAGTCATCTATAGAAACATCACTGCAGGGGAAACCAAAGAGGTATGCAGAAATGCAGAATCATATAAGAAATCAGGTTTTTCTTTTGTCAAAATAAGTCTGATCCTTTCTCTCAACTCAAAATTGCTTCATCAAGCGTGGTATTGTATTGTAGATTGGACAAACCGGTTAAAGAAAAACCGATGTCTAAAGTAGACCAGACAGATCCTTTGGCTTCCGGAAGCAGTACAGAAGTTGATGAGCTCCAGAATCTTCCAAATACTTCGCCTCTGGAGGTCAGATGACTATGTTTTCTTGATTTTCCGACTCTGTTTGTCTCTTGAAGGGTTGTCAAAAATTCTTGACGTTTCAATGTGTAGGCTGCTGATTGGTCCAGGGCTGAAGAGATGTTCAAGTCAGGGGATAGAACTCAAGTAGAGTTAGTAAGCTCTAGAACACAGGGATTCATTGTGAGTACAATGTAGGGGACTATGGAATTGGTATTTATTTCATGAGCTACTTTCTGGCTATCAAGTTGCTTTACAGCTATTATTTCTATTATCTGCTTACAGGTCTCTTTTGGCTCGTTAGTAGGGTATTTGCCATATGGCTACCTCGCTTCAAGATGGAAATTCAATGTTTTTGAGGCTTGGTTGAGGCAGAAGGGATTTGACCCGTCTGCATATAAACAGAATGCAGAAATCAGTGACAATAATGATGCCTTAGATAAGAACAGTTCTCTTGACTCAACAACAAAACCAGCAACAACTACTGAGACTCCAGGAGAAATTACCTCTGATATGAAGTTGGAAGATCTTCATAAAATATACGACCAGGAGAAGCTCAAATTCCTCACCTCATTTGTTGGTCAGGTTTGATGAATTCGATTTCACAGTTACGGCAGAAGTCACTACTGTTTGCTTCTCTTAGTCGTCTGATAAGTTCTTAACTGCAGAAAATTAAAGCAAATATTGTACTGGCGGATAAAAGTTCAAGAAAACTCATATTCTCTATGGGGCCTAGAGAAAATGAAGAATCGAAAAAGAAGAAGAGAGCTCTGATGGTAAGGAGACCAGCCAATTTGTGCTTTATTTGGATTGTTAATTTGTTTGGGGGTAAAGGATGGTCATTTCTGTGTACTTCCATACAGCTATACCATGTTCCCTGTTGCTTATGCTGGTAAAATGATACTTCCATTTGCTTACGAGGAACTTGGACTTTCTTATCATTGGGAACATCTGCTGTTCTTGCATCAAGCTATGTAGTCTTTAAACTTCTGTATCTTTTCGTGTTGTAGAATAAACTTAAAGTTGGAGACGTCGTGCAGTGCTGCATAAAAAGTATTACCCATTTTGGTGTATTTGTTGAGGTAAGTACAGCTTAATGTGGTAGAAGATGAGGTATTTTAGTCGCATAAGTTTCGATATATGCCTTTTTTTTATTTACTGGAACTCCTAAACTACAACAAAGATTGATCCTGACATGTATGTTAGTAGTAGAAAGTTAATTGAAACGATTCTATGATAGGTTGAAGATGTACCTGCATTGATTCATCAGTCTGAAGTATCATGGGATGCCACTTTGGACCCTGCATCATATTTTCAACTTGGTCAGGTAAACCACAATTTCCATTATGACTCAACTGAACCAAGAAATGTATGTGCTTTTCAGTGTTCATTGAGTTCTTTGTATCATGCATTCATTCGTTCCCATCTCAGATAGTTGAAGCAAAAGTTCACGAGTTGGATTTCAAACTTGATCGCATCTCGTTATCACTAAAGGAAATGATGGTAAGTTAGTTGTCACTGAATGTATTGCACCAATCACGTTTTCAAGTGTGGATGGTAATAACTATGTCGATCGCATTGCTTGTTCTGACAGCCAGATCCATTGGCTGAGGCCTGGGGGGAGTCTATATTTGGCGATCCTTCAAGCGGGAAACTACAGCCAGCAGAAGCAGATAGTGAGGTTAGTTCCCTTCCCTTGTCAATTCGAATAGTTTGTGTCCACGTTCGTATTGGAACCCACAATTCACAAATCAATATAGACCGTTTCATAATGGCTTACATTTGAACTTTTGGAATTTCGGCAGTGGCCTGAAGCAGAGTCCTTGATCAATGAACTAGAACAAATTGACGGAATCCAGTCGGTAACCAAAGGCCGTTACTTCTTGAGTTCAGGTTTAGCTCCAACGTTCCAGGTACGACATACTTCTATACCGAAATATATCTCGACGAGTATCCCACAAATCCATCCATCTGTTGATAGAAACGAATTCCATCTTCTTCTGTATTTGCAGGTCTATATGGCATCCATGGTTGAGGATGAGTACAAGTTACTTGCTCGAGCTGGAAACAAAGTCCAGGAGGTAGTAACAATTTCAAAAACCCTCTCTAGTTAGTCCTCATGCAATTAATACCGTCTCTCATTCTCCAATGTACTTGGGGGCACCAGGTGATCGTTCAATCATCGCTCGATAACGAAGAAATGAAGTCCGTGATCTCCTCGTGCGCCAACAAAGTCTGAGGAGTCAGTTGGTCGCCTCTCATCGATTCGTCCTTCGCTCCAATGGTAAAGGCTTCAACCATTTTTCTTGCAGCAGCTTGTAGCTTGCATCATTCTGTAATGTGGCGGGTTGAGAAGAAGAAGAAGAAGAACAACAACACAACCATACTCATTCAGGGGTTTATATGTAATGATGATTCGAGTTTAAAGAAAATGGCCTTCTTGATGATTGATTATATAACATGATGTAAGATATGTTTTGTGAAAGTAACTCTTATAGAGATCGAGAGATAATATTGCATCTCAAGGTTTATCAGATCTTGACTTGGGAGACATCGAAGATCTTTTCGTGCCACATAATTGGCAGGTTCGTTAGTTGAACAAGGAACTAAGCATAGGCGAAGACTCGGGTTGCTAACAATAAGGAGCGGATGTCTGAGACAATGGAATCACCTGTGAAGCTGAAGAAGTCACCGTACTGGACTCTCAGCTCCACTAGAGTAACGTCGCCCTCAATGCTCATTTTCATCCATCCCACGCACAGGCAAGCGTTGCTAAAAACCAACCAAAAGTTCTAAAACAAGAGGTAAATAAATATACGGGTAAGAAGAATTCATTGCTAGTAAGACCATTAATGAGCTATCTTTAATCACCCAAAACCCATGACGCCACCAAGAGGTTGAAGGTTGGGGGACAGGGCATTATTCAATAGGGTCAAATACTTAAAACGTCCCAAAATTATAGGGCGAGTTACAAACTCGTCTTAAAATTTTAATCCGTTACAAAGTGATCCTGTATAGTATAAAATGAGTTACAGAGTAGTCCTAATGACGTCATTAGAGTACTTTTTGAGCCATTTTTCCACGTCACCATTGACATGTCATCGAAAATATAATTTAAAATTCATCTTAAATTGATTCAAATCTAAAATTATATCAATCTAACTTACTAGATTTAGTTTTGAACCAAAGTTTATAAGGCAGATGAGTTTAGATTTAGATCTGAATCATATTCTTTAATTTTTGAATTATGTTTTTGATGACATGTCAATCGTGACATGGAAAAATGGCTGAAAAAGTACACTGATGACGTCATTATGACTACTCTGTAACCCGTTTCATGGTTATAGGACCACTCTGTAACGGAATAAAGTTTTAGGATGAGTTTTTAACCCAACCTATAGTTTCGGGACCCTTATTCAATACTTGATTTTGTACTAGTTTTCCGAAACGGCATCGTTTTCATCGGCCTCTGTCCCATACAGCCGTTTATATGTTAGCCTAACATTTCGAAGCACAGTGAAGTAATTAAAAACACAGCTGCCATTTTCTTCTCCATCATTCCAAACCTGTGGCGTCGACATCTCACAGTCCCACAGTGCTGCCGCTTCCAGAAGAAGACAGCCATCCGTATAATTAGAAGAGCATTTCGCTCCACACAGTCTGTAAAGTGAAAACAAGAAGCTTATTATCACTACCAAACCCTTGATTACCAGTGGGTGATTAGCAATGTCTCGAGAATGACAAATCATTCCGCTTCTTAATCTCCTCTCTCTCTCTCAGTTGGGTTTGGACGAAAATGGCGAGGGAGGAAATGGGTATGGGAACCAGCAACTTCATCATCCGATGGGTTAATTTTCTCACCATGGTAACCACTAAAGGCTCCTCCTTTAACCCCCCATTGCTATTAGATTTTTCAGCTTTACTTACTGGGTAGAGTTTACATCTCCTTGCAGCTGTTAGCCATTGGCATTGTGATTTATGGAGTGTGGATGAGCACTCATCACGACAGCTGCAAGAAGTCCCTCACTCTCCCTGTCTTGTTCCTTGGTGCTTTCATTTTCCTAATGTGAGGTTTTCTTTCTCTACTTGCATCTTTTGGTATAATGATGGCTTTTGTTGTTCTGGTTTTAACTTTGTTGTGTTTGTGTTCTTGTTGTAGCTCTGTAATTGGGTTCTTGGGGGCGTGGAAGAAGAGCTCTATACTTCTATGGCTTGTATCCTTTCCCCATTGCTTTATCATGTTATGTTGCAAATTGAATGATGATGGATTGTATTTGTATTGTTAGATTTATATACCCTTTACTTGTTTATCAGTATCTGATTCTGCTGTGCATTATCTTGGTGGCCATTCTGGTTTTCACGGTTCTGGCGTAAGTATATACATATGCTCTTTTGATGTGATCATTCTTCTGTTTGATTCGCCTTTTTATCGATTTCGAGCCTTATGTTTAGGTTCTGAACTTGAAACATTTGATACATTGTAAGCTATAGTTTGTCTGCAACTTGGTTCTGGCGTAAGTATATATACATATGCTTTTTTCATGTGATCATTCCTGTGTTTGATTCACCCTTTTTGTCGATTTCGAGCCTTATGTGTAGGTTCTGAACTTGAAACATGATAAGCTATAGTTTCTCTGCAACTTGGTTCTTAAGCTTTATCAGTTGTGCTTCTAGGAGCTTGGTTCTTAAAGCTTCTTGTTGGTCCATAATGTTAGTCCCGGGGAAAGTAGTCACTTAGATTCATACAGCTATTTTGGTCTTATGTCATATCCGGTTTTGTATTAGTACCTTTAATGTGTCTACTCGAAAGTCGATTATGAATGGATTACGACAGGTTATACCATATTATCTGTTTGCAGGTTCATTGTAACAAACAATGGATCGGGCCACAGCGTGCCCGGTTTAAGGTGAGAAGACAGAAGCCTTCGGGACAAAATGCTACTCTAGTTCGACGAGTTTTTCCCTTTTGTAAACAATGCTTGATGCTCATACATTTTTCGCAGGTACAAAGAATACCAACTCCAGGATTACAGTCCTTGGTTTCTTAGGCAGGTAGGTAACGATATCAATTGTCAGTAAGTACATAAACCAATTATCTATACATTCGTCGATTTTTATGAGAACTTATTACTTATATCAGCTGAACAACACAAATCACTGGAAAAGGCTGAAGAGTTGCCTGGTGAAATCTGATGATTGCAACCACCTATCCAGGAAATATCGGGTCCGTCTGAATTGAGATCACTCGTGTCTGTTCCTATTGGTTGTAATTATCGAGTTTAACATGACAATGTGATTGATCTGGTTTCAGACACTCAAGCATTACAAGTCAGCCAAGTTATCTCCCATTGAAGCTGGTTGCTGTCGTCCACCATCTGAGTAACCGTCTTAAGAACTTTCCTTCCCTTTCGATTGAGCTTTAATCTTTGGGACTAACTGTTCTTGGACGTGAAACAGATGTGGCTACCCGGCTGTCAATGCTTCATTCTACGACTTGAGCTTCCATCCAGTGAGCTCCAACAAGGATTGCAAGCTCTACAAGAACTCCAAGGCCATCAAGTGCTACAATTGCGACTCGTGCAAGTAAGCACCAATATTGTTCAGAAATACTGAGTTTTGGTCATCGATCATTCTTTCCCACTTTTGTCAATGCCGTCCTTTATCAGGGCCGGAGTTGCTCAATACATGAAGACAGAATGGAGAGTTGTTGCAGTCTTTAACCTTGTCCTGTTTGTTGTTCTGGTAAATGAAAAAAGAAGAAACCTTAACTCATAATTTGTTCTCTCATTGCTCCGTAGTCCATCAAACTTAAACTGGATGTCTGTGTTTTTCAGTCGACGATCTACTTCGTCGGATGCTGTGCAAGGAGAAATGCATCGAGGGTTAGCACGAAAGCTTGAAAGATGGTTTTGAAAGAAACCGAACACCTTGCAAGGTGTGACCTTTATGTGATCATGGACACTAAGGAGGCCAAGAAGAGACTTGCAGAGGACAAGTCTTGATTTGTTCATAGGTTGTTATGTGCCACTTTCAACTGTATTGTAAAGTCATTATGTGGGAACAAGTTTATGTAACAAGGATTTTGTGGTCCCTTTTTCTGTCTTTACACGATTGAAATTGTTTGAATGATAAGATGATAAACATAGTACTAGGGTTGTGTGCTAGCAGTTAAAATCATTGATTATGTTGTTACACTGTATTACTGTTATTGAGTTGGTTCCCTATCATGGGGATGAATTATTAACGAATTGATTCTAGTGTAACATCCCGTCCCAAGGGGCCGTTTTCCGCGCGGAAATGAATTGCAGTGGAATTAAAATTCGGAAGAGATTCGATTGTTGGGGAAGATCCCAATTCCTTGTTATTCTCTGTACTATTACTATATGGATTTCAAACAAAGGACCATATAACATGACTGAACTACCCTTCCTATCAATCCGAACAACCCCTACTTTCTTTCTGCATCTCATTTATGCTGTTTATTTTACACAAAATTCGAGCTCACCATTATTAAAAAAATATATATATATATATATTATATTGACCAAACATAAATATTCAAATAATCAAAATTACTCAAACATTCAAAGAAAGTGGAATAATCGAGCAAGACAATAAATCATTAAATATATTACCATAGATGGAATTCCTTGTAACACTCAATATGAAAATTTCATAATTGGTAAAAGAATAATTTTCTTTGTATATTAAGTTAACCATATATACACCATATTACTATTTTTCAAATAATAATTAATATGCCATGTATTTTATCTCATACCATTTACACACTCTCTCTCTATATATATATTTTGAAAGGATTCAACTTTACACAATATCTTGAATTCTCAAGAAGCTAATCAAATCTCATTGCTATTCCTCCTTTTAAATTTGAAGGCATAGTGAGTTTAATTTTTTTATTCCTTCTTTTATAAGTTTCTGCTTGTTTTTTGGAAGGGATCTGCGTCCAACTTTTCGTTATTATATTTATCAAAACGATGTACTATATATCTGACATTTTTTTACCACGAAACAGGTTCAAGTGAAAAAGCATGATTGCAAGGAATGCTTTAGCAATTTTACTGATTTGTTGTTTTGTAGCATTAGGTCATAATCTGACGACTGTAGGTTTCGATTTATCTGCTGAAGAAGATGAAAAATTGGAAAGACAATTAAAAATGATAAATAAACCAAGTGTTACAAAAATCCAGGTTAGACTATATATGTGTACTAGATTATTATCGACCCATTGGACGTTTTTTTGTGTTAGTATTTTAGTGGAATTTTATCTATTTAGATTACTTAGATGTGTCGTTGAATTTTTTCTACCTTTTTTATTTGTACTTTTTAATATATAATAATTTAATTCATATGTTGGTAAAAAATTATAAATTTGTTATCGATTGTTGGAGATATGATAAACAAAAACATTATGATTATGTTTTTTTTATTGTTATGTTAAAATCACTATCACTTTTCTTTGATTAAAGAATAAAGTATTCTAATCATTAGGTTCGGTATTGTTGGTTGTTCACTTTGTCTCTTAACCATAAGGTTTAGAGTTCAATCCTTGTCCATGAGAAAAAAATTAAAAAAATTTATTTATCAGAATCGATTTTTATCCAAAATATCATCATTCCTAGTATGAAGAAGAAGCTTTAAATCCTCATAAAGCTGACGTGTCAACTGGAAAAGAAATGGGATTTATCCCACAAAGTATTTATAGATGAAAGAATGAAGATGGATATGAAATGGTACCTAACTAGTCATATAAAGTAAATGATAAATGAAAAAAAAAAGTGATTAATTTCTTTCACCTCCTATACTATTGTTGTATTTTATTTGTAGATGTAAAGTTCTAATTGATTCTAGTATGATTAGATTAAAAATAGATTTCATGTTACTCGATTGACAAGTTTTCGAAATTAAAAATATGGGTCTTTGATTCTTACTTCTACAATTGTTTATTCAAAACAGACAAAATATGGCGACTGGTATGATTGTGTAGATTTTTATGAACAGCCAGCATTTGATCATCCTTTGCTAAAGGATCATAAGTATGAATATAAGGTATAATATTATATACATGAATTTATTTAAATTTCTAATTCATTTTTGTTAGATAATTACATATTGAATTTGTTATGATGACATAGTGTTTCATTATTTTAATTTGAATGACTATGATCATCTAACAAAATTTCATGACACCCTAAAAATAACTTAGTAAAATTGAATATTTAAATTTTTTTCATGCAGATGAGCTCTTCGAGATACCAACCAGGTGATACATTTGGTATCAACCCATTTGATATTTGGTTAAATGGAAAAGGATGTCCGGATAATACTGTTCCAATCAAAAGAGTCACAAAAGAAGATCTCATCAGAATAAATAAGGCTACTGAATTAGCATATAGAATTAATGATAATCCTGGTGTTCAAGTAAGTAATTTATTATCGATATACTATTGTTATAATATTTTTTTTTATTACTTAATGCACTTTATTATAATTTTATTTTTTGTTTCCTAGTCGGCAGATTTGAGCACAGCCCCAGTCCCAGAAGACGATGATATATACTATGGAGGTGGAATGAATGCTGGCATTTTTCATCCAGCTGTTCAGAAAAATCAATATAGCTCTAGTCGTATGTCTATAATAAGTGCTATAGAAAGTATTAGTGTTGGATGGACAGTAAGTATTGTTATGCCTGAAAATTATTTAATCTTTTTTTTTTTATAAACATATCAACATTTCCCCACTATAACATAAATTATATATATATATATATATAAGTGGTGATCAATTTACATGTGATTTTGTTTTCTTTATTCCATCTGTAGGTTAATCCAAGTTTATATCCAGATAATCAAACTCACCTCTTCATATATACAATTGTAAGTTCTATTTGTACCTTATTTTTTTACATCAACCTAAAAATTATTGGTACGATTAGTTGTGTGAAAAATATGTAAAGCTGAAAATGAATTTCCATTTTATTATTACGTAAAATGTGATACATTAAAAGCTCATTTTTATTTTGTGATACAGACAAATCACTCACGTTGTTATAACACATATTGTCCTGGTTTTATAACTATGACACCGGATATGCCTCCAGATATGGTTCTACCATATCATGTGCCTGGAGGGAGAGTGTGGCAATTGGGGGTGTATGTACGCAAGGTAATTAAACAATCACTTTTTTTGGTAACAAATTACTTCTCATAATATAATAATTTTTTAATTAATCGTTTCTAAATATGTTAAAAACATTTATGTTGCAATTTCGAAGGATGCTGCAAATGGAGGTTTGGGTCGTGTTATTTTTTTCGGTGGTGCCTAGTAGCCTTGAAAGATATACATTGTAATAAAAATATCTTTTTTTTTTAAATGAAAAAAAGAGTTTATAATATAATACTGTTGGAATTTAAGAGATAAATGCTTTAATTTTTCTACCTCACTATACTTTGATGTGTTTTTAATTGTGCAAAGTTTTGAGTCAATCAAAGATCGTTTGAAAGATGAACAATAACAAAGAAAAATTTGTGGGGCTTTTGAACTCGAGACACAATGACTATCTATAAATACATTAATGCAGAAGTATTTTTTTTTCCAGTTGACACCTCAGCAAATTTTGATTTTGAAGTCTTCTCCTTGATTCTCTCTCCTGCTACTCCAGATCAAATGGTTGGGTGTTCGATTCACGTCGGGTTCAACATCAGCATTTTTCAAGTTTTAAGTCTTCTCCTTGATTCTCTCTCTTGCTACTCCAGATCAGAAGGTTGCGTGTTCGATTCACGTTGGGTTCAATTTCCAAAACCACTATTTATTTTTGTATAGCGTTGTTGACATTTTGATCGGATGTTTTGATAGTAATATATTCACCATTCATCAAAAAAATAAAATCAGTTTTTATATAATGAATAAAGAAATAATAATAATGTGGGTGTCGTGATTAATTGGAGAGAGAAAAATGAGACTAAGCCAAACTGTAAAGAACCACTAAAATAATTGCTACTTTGTTTTACACATAAGTATTATGTTTTACTATTTTTATTCTTTCTATTTCTTAAATTTCACTTCATATAGTTCCAGGTAAAGATGATATTATATCACTCCCGCTAAGGAGTTGCTACGACAAAAAAAAAATCGGCATTGGCCGAAAATAATCTAGTTGTGTTTAGAGCAATTGACAGTTGTGGTTGTGACTAACTGTGTTGGGGTTGATTGGTGTGAATAGGAGTGATGGAATGAAAGTTAAGGGATGAAACTCAATCGGTTTAATTTGTTTGTGAATTAATCAGAACCGATGATTGAACCAGATCGGTTCTTTTAATTCAATTCAAATGAAAGGATGTGTTCTTTCATGAACCATTGTGACTCTTCGTATCGCACCCTCCTCATCTCGACGTTCTACTTTTCGAGCTCAACGCTTGTCTTTTGATGACCTAGATTTTATCGCATTCATGTATTCATATTTAGCGATATTTTATCCATTTTCACACATTTCTATATGCATGATTCAGGGTAAAATCTCGTACTTGTGATTAAATGTCGTGTTTTAGTGCCCTTGACCCATTTAAGTCCATTTGATGTCACCTTCTAGTTTATAGTTTGAGTGATATAGAAAGTAAAGAAGCGTTAGATTCGAAGAAGTATTGGTCAGAAGTTGGACTGTAATGATATGATTGAGCGTTCTCAGAGTAAGATGTTATCTCCTTCAGTTCTCTCCATCATTTTCTATGCTTTTATTTTTCGAACCATGAGTAGCTAAACTCTTTGTATTGTTTAGATTAGGTGATGTACATTTAACTTGGATATTTCATGGATGATGATTATTTGACAGGTTTTCTAAGAAATATACTTGGGTCAGATCTACCAGGATACATTGTGAACAATGGGAATTAACCACTTTGCCACTATGTAAGTGAGATATTGCACACCGGGACAATTTATATCATGTTTTACATATTCTTTTTGAAATATAACAGTTCAGTAATTAATAATAATAATAACATCAAAATCCTAACCATTACCACATTCTATTGTGTCTACGTAGAAGATTACCCTTACGATTATTTTTCATATGTATACATATAAGGGTGATCGATTTTACAAACTAAATAAGTTTAAATGAATATTTATCTAAATAAATACGTTCCTAAAGTAATTATCAAAATGGTAATTTTCACCTAGGTATGTGGCGGTTTTTTGCCCGTGAGTGTATGAAAAATTGGAAAAAAAAAAATTCAAAATGACAAATGTTCTTCTGGACGGTAGGAAACTGCCTGAAATTTATGCCTAATCACGCCTGGCCTTGCGATTTCGAGAAAATCTAGTCATGCAAGTCATAATACCGCAATTTTCAGTTTTTGTCCATTTAGGCGATGGTTAGCCTATGAAAAATTGGAAAAACCCTCTAAATGAATAATATTCTCCTAGATCGAAAGAAACTTCCTGAAATATATGCACAATCATGCCTGACCTCGAAATTACGAGAAAATCAAAGCATTTATGCCATAATACCACAATTTATAGTTTTTGGCCGTTTCAATGATGGTTAACCTATGAAAAATTGGAAAAAACTCAAAATAGCTAATGTTCTTCTAGACGGTAGGCAACTGCTTGAAATATATGCCCAATCATGTCTGGCCTTGAAATTTAGAGAAAATCTAGACATGTAAGCCGTAATACCGCAATTTTAAGTTTTGACCATTTCGGTGTTGGTTAGCCTATGAAAAATTGGAAAAGAACTCAAAATAGATAATATTATCCTCGATGGTAGGAAACTGCTTGAAATATATCCCCAATCACGTATGGCGTCAAAATTTGGAAAATATAGGCATGTAAGCTAATACCGTAATTTTTAGTTTTTGGCTATTTCGATAATGGTTAGCCTATGAAAAATTGGGGAAAAAAACTCAAAATGGTTAATGTTCTTCTGGATAGTAGGAAACTTCCTGAAATTTATGCCTAATTACGCCTAGCCTTGAAATTTGGAGAAAATCTAGTCATGCAAGCCATAATACCACAATTTTCAATTTTTTGCCATTTAGGTGATGATTAGCCTATGAAAAATTGGAAAACCCTCTAAATGGATAATATTCTCCTAGATGGTAGGAAACTTCCTGAAATATATGCACAATCATGTCTGGCCTCGGAATTTGGAGAAAATCAAAGCATTTAAGCCATAATACCACAATTTTTAGTTTTTTGCCATTTCGGTGATGGTTAGCCTATGAACAATTGGAAAAACTCAAAATGCTAATGTTCTTCTGAACGGTAGGCAAATGCTTGAAATGTATGCCAATCATGTCTGACCTTGAAATTTGGAGAAAATCTAGGGATTTTTTCCAAAAAATAGGCTTGGGCCAAAATTCAATTCCCAAAATAGGCTCGTTCTACGGTCAATTCCCAAAGTAGGCTTGTGTGTGCTAACTGGACGCGTACATCGCCAAATTAAGTGGCGATTAGCATAAAATCGGCAGAATGTTTGGCGACCATGAGCTCAGCCCCAAAATCGCCACTTATAGTGGCGATTTTACTCTGAAAATCGCCACTGTAAGTGGCGATTTTGGGCCTGACAAAAGCAGCCCCAAAATCGCCACTTATATGGCGATTTTCAGCTATGAAAATCGCCACTATAAGTGGCGATTTTGAGGCTGATTTTCAACCCTCCCCATCAAATGTTTGGCATTATTTGGCGTGGGAATCCTCAACAGCAACTAACACTAACACAGAAAAATAAAATGATAGAGTCAGACTCCTCTATTTATATTCCTTCATTCTTCCCATTTTTTCATTCACTCCTCTTTCATGCATGCAAGAAACAAAGCAAGTAAGCTCCTCCATTAATATTCTAGTTCGTTTCCTATTCTACCTCCTTATATATTTATCACTAATTACATACTGTTTTTTGAAGGAACATTAATATTATCTAGTTACTCGGTGACGTATATCATTCTAACTATCCACAGTTTGAAGGTATGCACGAAAGTTCTGTATTTATATTGTTTGTGTGTTCTTAATATAAGCAACATTTTTACGTAATACGCATTCAACATATCTGTTTTAGTAATTATTATAATTTCATATGTAAATACTAGTTTTTTTGTTGGCACGTTGGCCGAGTTACTCGTTGGCCAAATTCAATTAAGTATATTATGTTTCCATTTTTCATACATATGTTTTCGTCCAGTTTGCAGTTACAATGGGTGAACCATATGACCCTGTGCATTTCATTGGCCCTGGGCCCGAAGAGGACAGCGTACTCCACGATCAAGCCAATCACCGATCTGAGCATATATGGCAAAATCCGGTTAGTACGCCAAACTAACAACCAATGGGAAATTTGGTTGTTAGTTTTACACTTTGACAATTTTGCGTCATTTTAAATCCATGGCCATGCTCATTTTAAATCCATGGCCATAACTAATATAGTGGTTTCGTGCTTATTCTTTGCAGGGTCAACAGAGATTGCTTCACTGTAGACGATCTACCATTGTACCGCCCTACAACGAGTTGTACACCCCACATCTAAGAACTGTAGGGTTGTACGGCGTTCACGAGCTTGTGTGGATGAGGTTGGATCACGACCTCATCACTGCACTAATAGAGAGATGGAGGCCTGAGACACACACTTTTCACATGCCAGAGGGGAGTGTACCGTGACATTGCAAGATGTGAACATTATTTCAGGTTTACCTATCAACGGCAAAGCCATCACTGGAGGGCTTCAGGACCGTGGATACAAATGATCTACGATTTCTTGGGCCATCAACTGGGCGTAGAAAGCACAGATATAAAGTTTCGCAACTCAAGCTCCGGTGGTTGAGCGAAACTTTCAGTGCGCTACCACCTGACCCCACCCCCCTTGATGTACAACGATATGCACGTGCGTACATGTTGTGTCTCATTGGGGGGTTTCTATTCCCAACAAGTCCACACAATATGTGCACTTGATGTGGTTGCCACTTCTTCGGGACTTCACTTCCGCGGTGGTCTTAGTTGGGGTTCTGCATGCTTGGCATGGTTGTACCGAGAAATGTGTAGGGCGAGTCATATCGTGGCAGAGCAAATTAGTGGACCATTATTTATTCTCCAAATATGGGCGTGGGAGCACTTCCCCTTTATTGCTCGTACACCATCATACACAATTCCGTGGGACATCGAGGAATTCTTACACATGCCTTACGGGGCTCGGTACGTATTACTTCCCCAGTTCAATGCCTATCTTGTACACCTTTATTTTTTGCCTTACTAACAAATATTTCACGAAATGGGGTAGATGGATCGAAAGGGGAAATGAGGGTGAACAAGCTGAGCATAATGTGGAGGTGTATCGTTACCAGTTCGATCGACTTGCCCCAATGAGGTTATTACTATCCAACTATTGTACCTTGTTATATCTTTCAGTTACTAATACAGTTCAAACTATGTAGATTGAATGGCAGCCATATGAAGAACAGATCATATATCGGGCACTCCGGACATCCCGATGTACCATAAATGTTACGTGGGACGCCCGCGTACCACTCATTTGCTTTCATATTGTTGAGTGGCATTTTCCCGACCGTGTTATGCGCCAGTTTGGCTTCCATCAACACATTCCCATATCGGTGCCTTCAGGCATGGACAGGCTGCATCGTACAAAATCCAGTGGTCCAGAATGAGGAGCCTCGACGGCGAACGGGTAGACGAGCTGCAGAGAGGGCAAGGGTCGAACCGGACCCCAATGTGCGATTACCACCCCCATGGGAGCACCCATTCCAGAATGTTGACCCGAGCCACACATTCACTACCCCACTTCGAAGCAACCCCGTCCACCCCACGAATATTAGTATGTTGGATGCATCGGTCCCCATGCATGGTTTCCGTGGAGGTCCTCCACCGCAACAATCATACACCGCACCAACTTCGAGATCTGGATATGAAACCCATTCGTATGGTGGTCCTATTACCGAATTCCAGCAACCTCCTACCGGCTTCCAAGACTATGCTAATGTGGGTGCAGGCTTCGGAGCTAGTTTGTTCAATCAACCTCCAGTGTATTCGTCATTTGGTGGACCTCAAGGATTAGGGGAAAATATGTACACCCCCAATCCACTCGACACAACACCCCATACTGGTACCACACAAAGCAGTGTAGCAACACAACACGTGGATGACGAAGAGGAAGAACCTTCCACGATCCACAAACGATTACGGAAGAAGAAGCATCCAAGGAAACGTGGTTGTTGCCCCACTGATTGAGGGGAGTCTATTATGTGCTAAACGTGTAGTCCATGTTGTTATGTATTCCTATTTACCAAGACAATGTCAGTTACTATTTCCTCATAAGCTTGAGGTTTGATTTGTATGCTTTTATTCTCAGATGATAATAAAAGGATTTAACTAGTACATGCACACTCATAAGTGCATTTCGAAGATAAAAGTAATAATAGCATATCTAGGACGTCGATGGGAGATTTGGACAATTCCTCTTAGTATGACCAACTTGTCTACATATGCCGCACTTACGCTGAGGGTGCCGGCTCTGAGGGTTGATCCATCTCATTGGGTCGTCTGTTCACTTGGGGTCGACCATGCTTACGCCGCTTCGACTCATCTGGAATGAGGACGGGTCCACATACTTCCGGCCAGTAGTCGATATGCCCCATGGGATTGAAGCTTTTTGCATAAACTTGTGCGAGTTCACTAAACCTGTAGAACCGGCCCACATATTGCCAGAAGTCAATGGAGAGAAACTTGCATGCGGCAATCGCGTGAGAACACGGGATCTCCGTACCTTGGAACTTGTTGCAAGTGCACGTTCCAGTAGACGAGTCTTCATCCAAGATGACTCGATGAGTGTTTCACCTCGGCGATTACCACTACGTACTGGGTGGTTACATCAAAAGTGGCATCCGCACGACTGTATAATCGCACTTGGAAGGTGTTGGACTTCCTAATTCGCTTTTCCATTACTTCCATGCATTTATCACTGAACATATTTTGCCCATCCTCGACAGACTGTACACCTCAATTCGGTTTGTGAAGTATTTGTTCGTACGCCAAAGTATATGTTGGACTAGCGCGGATATCGGGAGGCCTCGTATACCCTGTAAACACCATGAGCTCTCAAACCATGTTTGTTGTCGTTATCCCATATCTGTGTCCCTCGTCGTGGACATCGTCCAATGCTTCGGATCATGATGGTATATCCAATCGCACTAGCATGATTTCCCTCCAACTGCTCCAGCTCGTTCATTTCTCCGTGTGTATTTGCGTAATTGGAAAGTACGGGCAACACTCCAGATTCTTTTTTATTTCATGTTGTGAAAAGTGTCGTTGTAGTTGCTCATGAAATGTCGCACACACCATCGCCACTCCCACTCAAGTTGGGGTCCATAATCCTCCATCGCCCTTTTTAATTCCAGCATGTCGTCGGATATTATGGCCAGCCCCCTACGTTGGGTGACATACATTTGTAGACATTGAATGAACCAGGGCCAACTACGAGTGTTCACGACTCTACAATTGCGAAAGCGAGAGGCATGATCTGTCGATTTCCATCAATAGCAGTGGCGACAGCAACGTCCCTTTGAACTTGCCTTTCAGGAATGTGCCATCAACTTGAATCACGGGGAGGCAGTGGTTGAACCCAATTATGCATGGGCAAATGACCAAAATACACGCTGGAAAACGAAACATCTTGGACTGTCATGCCCGTTTCTGTGACTAGTGGTCTCGTAAGAAATCGGTACACTGTGCCAGGATTCCAATATTCGATTGCACGTAGAAGGCGGGCAGGTCTTTGTACGAACCGACCCAGTCGCCGTAAACTTCAGCTAATGCCTTCTGTTTTCCATGCCAAGCTTTCTTGTACGAGATCTTGAAACCCACCGACTCAGTGATTTGAGCTTGTAATTGCGCTAAATCTTGAGAGTTGGATCTGCTTGTATTAGATGTAGTATGTGGCTAGCGACATATGAGCTATCCAATTGGTGATGATCTTGGACGATGGAACTTTGCAAGCATACATGGTGCACTCCCCGCGGTACGTAAGGACCAAAAGTCTTTTTCTTTGACTGAGCAGCACGTACGGTCCACTTGCACTGAAATGTATCAGCATTCTTGCATTTCACAACGAGTAATCGCTTCTTCGAGTCACATACCATGTACTCAAAATTACGTTGCAACGCATATTGTTTCATTGCCGCTTGAACGTCCTTTTTGGTCTGGAATATCATACCCTTGATGAAGTCCCTTGAAGGGTCCCAATATGGGATGTCTGGAATTTCGGGCATATCGGTTTGTGGCGTACATGGGCTGGCCGATCATCGTGTAATTGCTCAGTGGGGGGCATATGTTGCCTTTCACAACCTGAGGATCGCCATCTGAGTCATCAGTGCTAACGTCCTCGGACTCGTCACTCGAGTCGTATCGCTCGCTCGTGGTGGGCTCGAATCTGAATGAACGTTGTACAATCTTCATTTTGCGATGAGGGTCCGACTTTTTCATGACTGGGTGTCCTCCCAATCTCGTAACACGCTCCGCAATATCGTCCCACGACTCACTGCATCGGCCAAATAGTTGTTACGTACGAAATATGACTAGGAGCCATCATTATGAAGTTAAGAAGTAATGCTTTATTACCTTGTAATCGTATCAACATAAATCTCGGCATATTCAATATCTGATTATTTTGTAGTGTCTCGTATATCATTCCACATCATCATCGTGACTGAGAGTGATCGGGATGTTGCACGGTTATGATCGCGTATGCTGGCATTCTATACGTTAGATATGCTGGCTGTTCATGCTCATCGAAGTGTATAGATTCGTAATTAACTCTAGCATTTCACTGAAACTAAGCTTCCTCATTGCTTTAATTTTTTTGACGTGGCCACCTTTGTATTCCACTCCGTTTGATGTGAAGTTAGTCTCCCCTCCCCAACGAACAATGAGCACATACTTTCCTCCCATTCTGCACAAAGAACTATGGACATGTATCAAACTTACTATTAAAAGCATTAGAGATAAATTCATCTTGTAATGGTTATCAATTACAAAATAAAAAACAACCAAAGCGTCAAAACAACATGAATAGCAAATAGTACACCATTTAACACAAACTTACTGCAGAATGCTACAAATGGGTTGAGGAAAATCTCTCACAAGTCGGAGGACTAATAATTCGGGAAAATGTTGGAGGAGTTAGTGGTTCTTTCGATACGACATATGACAAATATATAACTTCATATTTGTGGAGTACAGCTACGAAGCAAATTCGTCATAAACTCATATACACTGATGGAACAACATTGCTCAAATAATTGCGTGTAAAACGACACAATAATGGGCTCGTGATAGGAAAACAATATAATGCTTTTCCACCGCCTGAAATCATGCATGAGATAGCCCCTATAACTCCCCACCACTTGAAATGATGCATCAAATCGACACTGTTTATGCTCATTTTTATTTTTCTGTGTTAGTGTTAGTTGCCTGTTGAGGATTCCCACCCAAATAATGCCAAACATTTGATGGGAAGTGTTGAAAATCAGCCTCAAAATCGCCACTTATAGTGGCGATTTTCATAGCTGAAAATCGCCACTATAAGTGGCGATTTAGGGCTGACAAAAGCAGCCCCAAAATCGCCACTTATAGTGGCGATTTTACCTGAAAAATCGCCATAAGTGCGATTTTGGGCTGCTTTTGTCAGGCCCCAAAATCCCACTTACAGTGGCGATTTTCAGAGTAAAATCGCACTATAAGTGGCGATTTTTGGGGCTGACTCATGTCGCCAAACATTCTGCCGATTTATGCTAATCGCCACTTAATTTGCGATGTACGCTCCAGTCAGCACATACAAGCCTACTTTGGGAATTGACCGTAAACGAGCCTATTTTGGGAATTGAATTTTGGCCCAAGCCTATTTTTGGAAAAAAATCCAAAATTTAGCATGTAAGCCGTAATACCGTAATTTTCAGTTTTTTTTCCATTTCGTTTTGGTTACCTATGAAAAATTGGAAAAGAACTCAAAATGGATAATTATCTTCGATGGTAGGAAATTCTTGAAAATATCCCAATCCCCTATGGCCTTAAATTTGGAGAAAATTAGGCCATGTAAGCTAATACCGCAATTTTTATTTTTGGCTATTTCGATGATGGTTAGCCTATGAAAAATTGAAATTTTTTAAAATAACTAATATTCTCCTAATGGTTTGAAAACTACCTGAAATATAAAGCCCAATCACCGTTTGACCTCGAAATGTCGAGAAAATCTAAGCATTTAACCATATACCACAATTTTTTGTTTTTGGCCGTTTAGATGAAGTTTAGCCTATGAAAAATTGGAAAAAAAACTCAAAGGCTAATAATATATGCCCAATCATTCTGGCCTTGAATTTGGAGAAAATCTAGGCATGTAAGTCGTAATACCCCCAATTTTTCAGTGTTTGGCCATTTGGTTGGGGTACCTATGAAAAATTTGAAAATAACTCAAATTTGTCTAAAACTACGTTACTAAAAATCCGTACTAACCCTATATTTTCTTTGAATTAGATTGTTCATGATTTCGGGGTTAGATTTGTACAATGCTTTGGGTTAGATTTGTTAAAAACTTTGGGCTAGATTTGTCCAAAAAATGCTCTAGATTTGACCCAAAATGCGTTAGATTTTGACAAATCTAGTCCAAAATTTTGACAAATCTTTTAATTAGTTTTTGACAAATTTTTCCAATATTGACAAATCTAGTCCACTTTTTTTACAAAATTTCTAGTCCAATTTTTTTAAAAATCTAGACAAAATTTTTGACAAATCTAGACCAATTTGACAAATCTAGACCAAAATTTTGCCAAACTAGTCCAGAATTTGACAAATCTAGTCTAAATTTTGACAAATCTAGTCTATTTTTAATAAATTTAGTCCAAAATTTTGACAAATCTATTCTAGTTTTGACAAATTTAGTCCATAATTTTAACAAATCTAATCCAAAATTTACCAAATCTAGTCCAAGTTTTGACAAATCTATCCAATTCTTTTTTTCAAATCTAGACCAAAATTTTGACAAATCTAGTCCAAATTTTGACAAATCTAGGCCAGAATTTGACAAATCTATCTAGTTTTTTTTATAAAATTTAGTCCAAAATTTTACAAATCTGTCTAGTTTTTTACAAATCTAGTTCAAATTTTGACAAATCTATCCAAAAATTGACAAATCTATCCAAAAATTTTGACAAATCTAGTCCAAGTTGGGCAAAATGTAGTCCACAATTTGACAAATTAGTACAAAATTTTTGACAAATCTGTCCAAATTTGACAAATCTAGTCCAGAAGTTGAAAATCTCTCTAGAATTGACAAAATCTATCCAACTTTTGACAAACTAGTCCAAATTTTGAAAGATTAATCTGATTTTGACAATTCTAGTCAAAATTTACCAAAATTATTCCATAATTTTGACAAATCTAGTCCATAATTTTGCAAAATCTAGTCCAAAGCTTGAACAAATCTAGTCTAATTTTGACAAACTGTCCTGAATTTTGACAAATCTACTCCTGATTTTGACAAATCTGGTCCTTAATTTTGACAAATCTAGTCACGAATTTTGACAAATCTAGACCAAAATTTTGATAAATCTTGTCCAATTTTTTTACAAATCTATCCAAAAAATTTTGACAAATCTAGTCCAGAGTTTGACAAATGTATCCAAATTTTAACAAATTATAAATTTTTTTTGACAAATCTAGTCCAAAAAATTTGACAAATCTAGTCCAGAAGTTGACAAATCTAGTCCAGAAATTGACAAATCTACTCCAGAATTTGACAAAATTTAGTCCACATTTTGACAAATCTAGTCCAAATTTTTGAAAGATCTAATCCAGATTTTGTCAAATCTAGTCCAAAATTTGACAAATCTAGTCCAAAATTTTGAAAGATCTAATCCAATTTTGTCAAATCTAGTCAAATCTGGACTAGATTTGACAAATCTAGTCCATAATTTTGACAAATCTAGTCCTATTTTTGACAAATCTAGTCCAAAAGTTTGACAAATCTAGTCTAGATTTTGACAATCTTGTCCCGAATTTTGACAAATCTACACCTAGATTTTGACAAATCTAGTCCAAAATTTAGACAATTCTAGTCCTGAATTTTGACAAATCTAGTCCCAAAATTTTGACAAATCTACTCCGATTTTAACAAATCTAGTCCAATTTTTAACAAAATCTAGTCCAAAAATTTGACAAATCTAGTCTAGAATTTTGACAAATCTAGTCTAGAATTTAACAAATCTAGTCTAGAATTTAACAAATCTAGTCTAGAATTTGACAAAATCTATTCCAAAATTTTGACACATCTAGTCCAAATTTTGACAAATCTAGTCCAGTTTTTTTTTTTTTAAAAAAGGCGCTAAATTTGTTCAAAAAAACTCAAGATTTGTCCCAAAATGCGCTAGATTTGTCTCAAAATGCACTAGTTTTGTCCCAAAATAAGCTAGTTTGTCCCAAAATGGGCAAATTTTTCCCAAACAAATGCGCTAGATTTTTCCCAAAAAAAATGTGTTTGATTTGTCACAAATTGCGTTAAATTTGTCTAAAATGCGCTAAAATTTTTCCCAAAATGCCTAGATTTCCCAAAAATGCGTTAGATTTGTCCCAAACATGGCTAGATTATCGCAAAAAATGCGCTAGATTTGTCCAAAATGCGCTAGATTTGTCCAAAAATGTGCTAGATTGTCCAAAAAGAGCTAGATTATCCCAACAATGTGCTAATTTGTTCTAAAATCGCTAGATTTGTCCCAAAAAAGGCACTAGATTTGTCCCAAAATGCGTTAGATTTGTCCCAAATGCGTAGATTATCCAAAAAAGCGCTAGATTTTTTCCCAAAAAGCTCTAGATTTTGTCCCAACAAATGCACTAGATTTGCCCCAAAATGCGCTAGATTTGTCCCCAAAATTTTGCTACATTTGTCCCAAAAATGCGCTAAAATTTGTCCCAAAATGCGCTAGATTTTGTCCCAACAAATGCCTGATTTGACCCAAAATGCCCTAAATTTGTCCTAAATGCGCTAGATTTGTACCAAAATGGCTAGATTTATTCCCAAAATGTGCCAGATTTGTCCCAAAATACCTCAAAATTTGTCCCAAAATGCGCTAGAATTGTCCCAAAAATGGCTAGGTTTGTCCCAAAATGCGCTAGATTTTTCCAAAAAAGGCGCTAGATTTTTTCCCAAAATTCGCTAATGTTCTTTTGAATGGTAGGAAATAGGCTAAAATATATGTTACAACACCCCTCCACCTTGCAATTTGAAGAAAATCTAGGCAAATTTAAACGTAAAAACCGCAATTTTTAAGTTTTTTACCATCTCGGTGCTGGTTGAGCCTATGAAAAATTGGAAAAAACTCAAAAAGGCTAATAATATCCTAGATGATGATAAAATGCTGAAAAATGCCCAACCACTTCCGGCCCTTGAAATTTTCAAAAATCTAGGGATTTAAGTCATAAGACTGCACTTCTGAGTTTTTGGTCATTTCGGTGATGTTTGCCTAGGAAAAATTAGAAAACACAAAAATGTCTAATATTGGTCTTCTCTTGATGGTAAGAAACTGCCTGAAATATATTTCCAACTATGTCTGGCCTTGAAATTTAGAGAAAAACTAGAGATTTTAAATCATAATTTCCGTTTTTTAAGTTTTTAGCCATTTTGGTGCTATTACCTATGAAAATTGGGAAAAAATCCAAAATGGCTAATAATCTCCTTGATGGGAAGATAATGTCTGAAATATATTTCTAACCATGCCCTGCCTCAAAATTTGGAGAAAATCTAGGTTTTTAAGTCATAATACCCCACTTTTCAATTTTTGGTCATTTCAGTGATGTTTGGCTTATGAAAAATTGGACTATTTCAAAATGGTAATAATCCATGGAATGTAGTAAACTTCTAAAAATATATGTCCCGTCACTTCCTGCCTCAAAATTTGGATAAATCAGTTATTTAAGCCACAAATATTGCATTTTCATTTTTGGTCATTCCCATGATGTTAGCCAATGAAAAAAATTAAAAAAAAAATCAAAAAGACTAATAATTCCCGGGGTAGAAAATGCTAAAATATATCCCAACCA